>CM051013.1:1450116-1465116 GCA_027704905.1 Muraenolepis orangiensis | reverse complement strand
AAAACACCATTTGGCGGTGGAGAACAGGAGCCCTGGAGGAACATCTGGACATTGATCCCGTGGTCATGTGATCGCCCGGTTGGTCTGTTGGTCATGTGATCGCCCGGTCGGTCTGTTGGTCATGTGATCGCCCGGTCGGTCTGTTGGTCATGTGATCGCCCGGTCGGTCTGTTGGTCATGTGATCGCCCGGTCGGTCTGTTGGTCATGTGATCGCCCGGTTGGTCTGTTGGTCATGTGATTGCCCGGTCGGTCTGTTGGTCCGTCTGTCAGCAAGACGACTCAAAAAGTTATGGATGGAATTGGACAAAACTTGGTGGTTAGATTCCTTATGGGAGTTGAGTTGAATCAGAATCCAGGGATCTTTTGCAGGATTCTCAGCAAAAAATCACAAATTGTGTAATATTTCACAAAGTTACAAACTTTTTTTTTGCATACAACTTGGTAAGAGTTTAGGTGGAATGCCAATTATGCCAATTATGTTTTAAGAACATTTATGGAAATATTAGGATACGAATCCGGCCCCGTGGCGATCCAGATCCGCATAAAAAAAATGTTAAGCATGGTTGAGCACTGGGAGATCAGAGCGATCAGAGACTGGGTCATATGGTAGCTATAGAGAAAGGGTTAGGCCTAAGAGACAATAGGACGGAGATACGAGCTCTACTGAGGACCCTCGGGTTCAGGTCCTCTCATTCACACCATGGCCGTGCAGACGGGACTCTGAATCGGTGAGAGAAACACGGGACATCACGCCACCGAGCACGCCATGGACTATTGCTTCTTCTTCTTCTGTCACATCAACGCAGCACCGCAAGCTGTTTTCCCCGCAGATGTGACGTCACAGAGACAGCGAGACAGCGGCCGTCTGTTGTTATGTAAGCAGCGTGTCTGTAGAATCCAACATGGCCGGCGTCTTGACGTACAAGACAAACCAATTAAGGCCACATGTAGCATGGACTCTCTAGCCAGCGTAGAGCTGTCACCCTCGTCTTGTCGAGGCACACGGAAGAATAGCTGATGCCACACATACAGTATTGTGTTGGGCTCTCTCTGGTGTTTGTGTGTGTGTGTGTTTCTGCCTCTACGCCTATGCCTCTATACAAGGTATCTCGATATCAGCCATTCCTAAGTCTCTCTCTCTCTCTCTCTCTCTCTCTGTTGTTCTCTCTCTCTCTCTGGGTATTGCTGACGACACGACAGTGATGGGCCTGATCGCCGGCGACGACGAGACAGCCTACAGGGAGGAGGTCGGATCGCTGGAGCAGTGGTGCCAGGAGAACAGCCTCGCCCTCAACGTCAAGAAGACCAAGGAGCTGATCGTGGACTTCAGGAGGCAGAGGGGAGAGCACAGCCCTATCTCCATCGACGGCGTTGCAGTAGAGAGGGTCAGCAGCTTCAAGTTCCTCGGCGTGCACATCTCCGAGGACCTCACATGGTCCACGCACACCACACACGTGGTGAAAAGGGCCCAACAACGCCTGTATTTTCTCAGGCGTCTGAAGAAATTCAGCATGGGCCCCCGCATCCTGAGAACATTCTACAACGGCACCATCGAGAGTGTTCTTACAGGGTGTATCACCGCCTGGTACGGGAACTGCACGGCACTCGAGCGCAGAGCGCTTCAAAGGGTGGTGCGGACGGCCCAGTATATCGTTGGAGGTGAGCTCCCCTCCCTCCTGGACATTTACAACCAGCGGTGCGTGGCCAAGGCCAAAAGAATTATAAAAGACATTGCCCACCCCAGCCACGAACTTTACTCACTATTACCGTCAGGCAGGCGATACCGCAGTATCAAGTGTCGTACAAATAGGCTTAGAGATAGCTTCCACAGTCAGGCCATCAGGCTGCTGAACAAGGGCGTATAACATATAACAATGTATATTTTATTACATTGATTTACATATACATATTGCTCTTTTCTGTGCTGATTTTTGCATTTTATAAATTGCATTTTTTATTTTTATTTTATATTCTTTATTCTATTTTTATTCTATTTTTATCTATTTTTATTTTATCTTATTTTATAACTGCTGTCTGTCGTCGGGTATTGCACACAAGATTTTCACATCACTGCTTTATACTAAACTGTAAACTGTGAAGTGACAATAAACTTGACTTGACTTGACTTGACTTGACTTGGGGTATGAAAGCCATGTCTCTCTCTCTCTCTCTCTCCCTCTCGCTCTCTGTCTGTGTCTGTCTGTCTGTTTGTCTCTCTCGCTCTCTCTGTCTGTCTGTCTGTCTCTCTCTGTCTGTCTGTCTGTCTGTCTCTCTCTCTCTGTCTGTCTGTCTGTCTCTCTGTCTGTCTGTCTCTTTGGGTATGAAAGCCATGTCTCTCTCTCCCTCTCGCTCTCTGTCTGCCTGTCTGTCTCTCTGTCCCTCTGTCTCGCTCTCTGTGGGTATGAACTAGGACTACAGATTTCCGATGACCTGGCGTGGAGCCGCAACACGGAGGTCATGCTGAAGAAGGCTCACCAGCGCCTCTATGCTCTGTGGTGCCTCAGGAGAAGCAGAATAGGCCAGAGGTGGCTAGTGAACTTCTACCGTGGCCCCGTAGAGAGCGTCCTGAGGAGTGGCGTCACCGTGTGGTACGGAGACACCACTGAACAGGACAAGAAAGACATCCAGAGGGTCGTGAGGACGGAAGAGAAGATCATCGGGTGTGCACTTCCATGCATTGAGGAGATCTGTAGGACCAGATGTGGGAAGAAGGCCATGTCCATCATAAAGGACTGCAACCACCCTGGGCACCATCTCTTCTCCCCTACCGTCCGGTCCCCGGTTCCTCAGCATCCGTACAGCAAGGACTAGCAGGTTTAAGGATAGTTTTTATCCACAGGCAGTGAGCTACTGAACTGCTAGGAGTGCTGACACCATTATAACATTGTCATCCATATTACATTACTCTATCATACACTATCATACTTTTGCCAGACTTTCTTGACTCATTATAGCCACTGCACTGTTTTCATGATGCTGCTGCACTACTGGCACTTTAAAATGCTTTTTTAATGCTTTTTGCAGAATTCAACACAACAATGAACACATCATCATCATCATCATCATCATCATCACTTTAGTCACAGTCACATCAGTTCTTTTTATTGCGTGCAGTATTTTTATTTTCAAAGTATAGTGTTTTCGAAAATTCATACTGTGGGGAGTGTGTGTGCGTGTGAGTGAAGTGCGTGTGTGTGTGTGTGTGTGTGTATGAAGTGCGTGTGTGTGTGTGCGTGTGTGTGTGTGTGAAGTGTGTGTGTGTGTGTGTGAAGTGTGTGTGTGTGTGCGTGTGTGTGTGTGAAGTGTGTGTGTGTGTGTGTGTGTGAAGTGTGTGTGTGTGTGTGGTGCTCTCTACCTGGATTCCCTCCGTGCCGGGCTGCTGCAGCAGCTTGACGGTGCGTGTGTGCACCGCCTGCTGGTCGCCATGCCGTCCGTGGAGCCACGTCAGGCTGCTGCCCCCGCCCGGCCTCCGGGGGGCCTGGTAGCTCAGCTCCTCGCCGGAGGACAGCTGGTCCAGGGAGGCCCGGCAGAAACTGAAGCTGGACGCGGCTGATGAGAAGAAGAAGAGGAAGAAGAAGAAGAAGAAGAAGAAGAAGAAGAAGAGAGACAGAAAGAGAGACATTACATTAAATTTCAGTCATTTTGCAGACACTTTTGTCCAAAGCGACTTACAATAAGTGCATTATACATGTAGGCAAGAGAACTACTAGTCACCAGGAGTCAGTGCATTTCCTTCCCGTGCAAGAGAGACAGAGAGACAGATTTTAAAAGAGGCAGAGAGACAAGTAGAGAGACAGAGAGACAGATTTTAAAAGAGGCAGAGAGACAAGTAGAGAGACAGAGAGACGGATTTTAAAAGAGGCAGAGAGACAAGTAGAGAGACAGAGAGACAGATTTTAAAAGAGGCAGAGAGACAAGTAGAGAGACAGATTTTAAAAGAGGCAGAGAGACAAGTAGAGACAGAGAGACAGATTTTAAAAGAGGCAGAGAGACAAGTAGAGAGACAGAGAGACGGATTTTAAAAGAGGCAGAGAGACAAGTAGAGAGACAGAGAGACAGATTTTAAAAGAGGCAGAGAGACAAGTAGAGAGACAGAGAGACGGATGACCACCAGCCACCAGCGCTAATCAACTGATAAACTCTGCGTGTTCCTTCACCCCAGAGGAGCTGGATTCAACAGCCAACAACACACACACACACACACACACACACACACACACACACACACACACACACACACACACACACACACACACACACACACACACACACACACACACACACACACACAGATAACACACCTCCACTTCATCACCACTGATGATCTGCTCAGTTTATCAATAGATTGTCCTTCCCTCCACCCACCGCCTCCTGCTTGTTATGTTTCCCTCCAGCCGGGTTGTGACTTTACAATGGAAGGCTGAAATAGTTCATTTGAGTAACTCTAACCTGGTTCATACCTTGTTGGTACGGCCGGGAGATAAACTAGATCCTAGAAATGGACGGCTAGATCAGTATTATGTAGATGTTACACTGTTGGAGCAAGAGGCATGCAAAGGGAACTGGCTACTTTCAGTATGGTCCAACACACCACACACAGACAATATGATCCTAACAGACGTTACCTCATGACAATATGATCCTAACAGACGTTACCTCATGACAATATGATCCTAACAGACGTTACCTCATGACAATATGATCCTAACAGACGTTACCTCATGACAATATGATCCTAACAGACGTTACATCATGACAATATGTCCTAACAGACGTTACCTCATGACAATATGATCCTAACAGACGTTACCTCATGACAATATGATCCTAACAGACGTTACCTCATGACAATATGATCCTAACAGACGTTACCTCATGACAATATGATCCTAACAGACGTTACCTCATGACAATATGATCCTAACAGACGTTACCTCATGACAATATGATCCTAACAGACGTTACCTCATGACAATATGATCCTAACAGACGTTACCTCATGACAATATGATCCTAACAGACGTTACCTCATGACAATATGATCCTAACAGACGTTACCTCATGACAATATGATCCTAACAGACGTTACCTCATGACAATATGATCCTAACAGACGTTACCTCATGACAATATGATCCTAACAGACGTTACCTCATGACAATATGATCCTAACAGACGTTACATCATGACAATATGTCCTAACAGACGTTACCTCATGACAATATGATCCTAACAGACGTTACCTCATGACAATATGATCCTAACAGACGTTACCTCATGACAATATGATCCTAACAGACGTTACCTCATGACAATATGATCCTAACAGACGTTACCTCATGACAATATGATCCTAACAGACGTTACCTCATGACAATATGATCCTAACAGACGTTACCTCATGACAATATGATCCTAACAGACGTTACCTCATGACAATATGATCCTAACAGACGTTACCTCATGACAATATGATCCTAACAGACGTTACCTCATGACAATATGATCCTAACAGACGTTACCTCATGACAATATGATCCTAACAGACGTTACATCATGACAATATGATCCTAACAGACGTTACCTCATGACAATATGATCCTAACAGACGTTACCTCATGACAATATGATCCTAACAGACGTTACATCATGACAATATGATCCTAACAGACGTTACCTCATGACAATATGATCCTAACAGACGTTACCTCATGACAATATGATCCTAACAGACGTTACCTCATGACAATATGATCCTAACAGACGTTACCTCATGACAATATGATCCTAACAGACGTTACCTCATGACAATATGATCCTAACAGACGTTACATCATGACAATATGATCCTAACAGACGTTACCTCATGACAATATGATCCTAACAGACGTTACATCATGACAATATGATCCTAACAGACGTTACATCATGACAATATGATCCTAACAGACGTTACCTCATGACAATATGATCCTAACAGACGTTACCTCATGACAATATGATCCTAACAGACGTTACATCATGACAATATGATCCTAACAGACGTTACCTCATGACAATATGATCCTAACAGACGTTACCTCATGACAATATGATCCTAACAGACGTTACCTCATGACAATATGATCCTAACAGACGTTACCTCATGACAATATGATCCTAACAGACGTTACCTCATGACAATATGATCCTAACAGACGTTACCTCATGACAATATGATCCTAACAGACGTTACCTCATGACAATATGATCCTAACAGACGTTACCTCATGACAATATGATCCTAACAGACGTTACCTCATGACAATATGATCCTAACAGACGTTACCTCATGACAATATGATCCTAACAGACGTTACATCATGACAATATGATCCTAACAGACGTTACCTCATGACAATATGATCCTAACAGACGTTACCTCATGACAATATGATCCTAACAGACGTTACCTCATGACAATATGATCCTAACAGACGTTACCTCATGACAATATGATCCTAACAGACGTTACCTCATGACAATATGATCCTAACAGACGTTACCTCATGACAATATGATCCTAACAGACGTTACCTCATGACAATATGATCCTAACAGACGTTACCTCATGACAATATGATCCTAACAGACGTTACCTCATGACAATATGATCCTAACAGACGTTACATCATGACAATATGATCCTAACAGACGTTACCTCATGACAATATGATCCTAACAGACGTTACATCATGACAATATGATCCTAACAGACGTTACATCATGACAATATGATCCTAACAGACGTTACCTCATGACAATATGATCCTAACAGACGTTACCTCATGACAATATGATCCTAACAGACGTTACATCATGACAATATGATCCTAACAGACGTTACCTCATGACAATATGATCCTAACAGACGTTACCTCATGACAATATGATCCTAACAGACGTTACCTCATGACAATATGATCCTAACAGACGTTACCTCATGACAATATGATCCTAACAGACGTTACCTCATGACAATATGATCCTAACAGACGTTACCTCATGACAATATGATCCTAACAGACGTTACCTCATGACAATATGATCCTAACAGACGTTACCTCATGACAATATGATCCTAACAGACGTTACCTCATGACAATATGATCCTAACAGACGTTACCTCATGACAATATGATCCTAACAGACGTTACCTCATGACAATATGATCCTAACAGACGTTACCTCATGACAATATGATCCTAACAGACGTTACCTCATGACAATATGATCCTAACAGACGTTACCTCATGACAATATGATCCTAACAGACGTTACCTCATGACATATGATCCTAACAGACGTTACCTCATGACAATATGATCCTAACAGACGTTACCTCATGACAATATGATCCTAACAGACGTTACCTCATGACAATATGATCCTAACAGACGTTACCTCATGACAATATGATCCTAACAGACGTTACCTCATGACAATATGATCCTAACAGACGTTACCTCATGACAATATGATCCTAACAGACGTTACCTCATGACAATATGATCCTAACAGACGTTACCTCATGACAATATGATCCTAACAGACGTTACCTCATGACAATATGATCCTAACAGACGTTACCTCATGACAATATGATCCTAACAGACGTTACCTCATGACAATATGATCCTAACAGACGTTACCTCATGACAATATGATCCTAACAGACGTTACCTCATGACAATATGATCCTAACAGACGTTACCTCATGACAATATGATCCTAACAGACGTTACCTCATGACAATATGATCCTAACAGACGTTACCTCATGACAATATGATCCTAACAGACGTTACCTCATGACAATATGATCCTAACAGACGTTACCTCATGACAATATGATCCTAACAGACGTTACCTCATGACAATATGATCCTAACAGACGTTACCTCATGACAATATGATCCTAACAGACGTTACCTCATGACAATATGATCCTAACAGACGTTACCTCATGACAATATGATCCTAACAGACGTTACCTCATGACAATATGATCCTAACAGACGTTACCTCATGACAATATGATCCTAACAGACGTTACCTCATGACAATATGATCCTAACAGACGTTACCTCATGACAATATGATCCTAACAGACGTTACCTCATGACAATATGATCCTAACAGACGTTACCTCATGACAATATGATCCTAACAGACGTTACCTCATGACAATATGATCCTAACAGACGTTACCTCATGACAATATGATCCTAACAGACGTTACCTCATGACAATATGATCCTAACAGACGTTACCTCATGACAATATGATCCTAACAGACGTTACCTCATGACAATATGATCCTAACAGACGTTACCTCATGACAATATGATCCTAACAGACGTTACCTCATGACAATATGATCCTAACAGACGTTACCTCATGACAATATGATCCTAACAGACGTTACCTCATGACAATATGATCCTAACAGACGTTACCTCATGACAATATGATCCTAACAGACGTTACCTCATGACAATATGATCCTAACAGACGTTACCTCATGACAATATGATCCTAACAGACGTTACCTCATGACAATATGATCCTAACAGACGTTACCTCATGACAATATGATCCTAACAGACGTTACCTCATGACAATATGATCCTAACAGACGTTACCTCATGACAATATGATCCTAACAGACGTTACCTCATGACAATATGATCCTAACAGACGTTACCTCATGACAATATGATCCTAACAGACGTTACCTCATGACAATATGATCCTAACAGACGTTACCTCATGACAATATGATCCTAACAGACGTTACCTCATGACAATATGATCCTAACAGACGTTACCTCATGACAATATGATCCTAACAGACGTTACCTCATGACAATATGATCCTAACAGACGTTACCTCATGACAATATGATCCTAACAGACGTTACCTCATGACAATATGATCCTAACAGACGTTACCTCATGACAATATGATCCTAACAGACGTTACCTCATGACAATATGATCCTAACAGACGTTACCTCATGACAATATGATCCTAACAGACGTTACCTCATGACAATATGATCCTAACAGACGTTACCTCATGACAATATGATCCTAACAGACGTTACCTCATGACAATATGATCCTAACAGACGTTACCTCATGACAATATGATCCTAACAGACGTTACCTCATGACAATATGATCCTAACAGACGTTACCTCATGACAATATGATCCTAACAGACGTTACCTCATGACAATATGATCCTAACAGACGTTACCTCATGACAATATGATCCTAACAGACGTTACCTCATGACAATATGATCCTAACAGACGTTACCTCATGACAATATGATCCTAACAGACGTTACCTCATGACAATATGATCCTAACAGACGTTACCTCATGACAATATGATCCTAACAGACGTTACCTCATGACAATATGATCCTAACAGACGTTACCTCATGACAATATGATCCTAACAGACGTTACCTCATGACAATATGATCCTAACAGACGTTACCTCATGACAATATGATCCTAACAGACGTTACCTCATGACAATATGATCCTAACAGACGTTACCTCATGACAATATGATCCTAACAGACGTTACCTCATGACAATATGATCCTAACAGACGTTACCTCATGACAATATGATCCTAACAGACGTTACCTCATGACAATATGATCCTAACAGACGTTACCTCATGACAATATGATCCTAACAGACGTTACCTCATGACAATATGATCCTAACAGACGTTACCTCATGACAATATGATCCTAACAGACGTTACCTCATGACAATATGATCCTAACAGACGTTACCTCATGACAATATGATCCTAACAGACGTTACCTCATGACAATATGATCCTAACAGACGTTACCTCATGACAATATGATCCTAACAGACGTTACCTCATGACAATATGATCCTAACAGACGTTACCTCATGACAATATGATCCTAACAGACGTTACCTCATGACAATATGATCCTAACAGACGTTACCTCATGACAATATGATCCTAACAGACGTTACCTCATGACAATATGATCCTAACAGACGTTACCTCATGACAATATGATCCTAACAGACGTTACCTCATGACAATATGATCCTAACAGACGTTACCTCATGACAATATGATCCTAACAGACGTTACCTCATGACAATATGATCCTAACAGACGTTACCTCATGACAATATGATCCTAACAGACGTTACCTCATGACAATATGATCCTAACAGACGTTACCTCATGACAATATGATCCTAACAGACGTTACCTCATGACAATATGATCCTAACAGACGTTACCTCATGACAATATGATCCTAACAGACGTTACCTCATGACAATATGATCCTAACAGACGTTACCTCATGACAATATGATCCTAACAGACGTTACCTCATGACAATATGATCCTAACAGACGTTACCTCATGACAATATGATCCTAACAGACGTTACCTCATGACAATATGATCCTAACAGACGTTACCTCATGACAATATGATCCTAACAGACGTTACCTCATGACAATATGATCCTAACAGACGTTACCTCATGACAATATGATCCTAACAGACGTTACCTCATGACAATATGATCCTAACAGACGTTACCTCATGACAATATGATCCTAACAGACGTTACCTCATGACAATATGATCCTAACAGACGTTACCTCATGACAATATGATCCTAACAGACGTTACCTCATGACAATATGATCCTAACAGACGTTACCTCATGACAATATGATCCTAACAGACGTTACCTCATGACAATATGATCCTAACAGACGTTACCTCATGACAATATGATCCTAACAGACGTTACCTCATGACAATATGATCCTAACAGACGTTACCTCATGACAATATGATCCTAACAGACGTTACCTCATGACAATATGATCCTAACAGACGTTACCTCATGACAATATGATCCTAACAGACGTTACCTCATGACAATATGATCCTAACAGACGTTACCTCATGACAATATGATCCTAACAGACGTTACCTCATGACAATATGATCCTAACAGACGTTACCTCATGACAATATGATCCTAACAGACGTTACCTCATGACAATATGATCCTAACAGACGTTACCTCATGACAATATGATCCTAACAGACGTTACCTCATGACAATATGATCCTAACAGACGTTACCTCATGACAATATGATCCTAACAGACGTTACCTCATGACAATATGATCCTAACAGACGTTACCTCATGACAATATGATCCTAACAGACGTTACCTCATGACAATATGATCCTAACAGACGTTACCTCATGACAATATGATCCTAACAGACGTTACCTCATGACAATATGATCCTAACAGACGTTACCTCATGACAATATGATCCTAACAGACGTTACCTCATGACAATATGATCCTAACAGACGTTACCTCATGACAATATGATCCTAACAGACGTTACCTCATGACAATATGATCCTAACAGACGTTACCTCATGACAATATGATCCTAACAGACGTTACCTCATGACAATATGATCCTAACAGACGTTACCTCATGACAATATGATCCTAACAGACGTTACCTCATGACAATATGATCCTAACAGACGTTACCTCATGACAATATGATCCTAACAGACGTTACCTCATGACAATATGATCCTAACAGACGTTACCTCATGACAATATGATCCTAACAGACGTTACCTCATGACAATATGATCCTAACAGACGTTACCTCATGACAATATGATCCTAACAGACGTTACCTCATGACAATATGATCCTAACAGACGTTACCTCATGACAATATGATCCTAACAGACGTTACCTCATGACAATATGATCCTAACAGACGTTACCTCATGACAATATGATCCTAACAGACGTTACATCATGACAATATGATCCTAACAGACGTTACCTCATGACAATATGATCCTAACAGACGTTACCTCATGACAATATGATCCTAACAGACGTTACCTCATGACAATATGATCCTAACAGACGTTACCTCATGACAATATGATCCTAACAGACGTTACCTCATGACAATATGATCCTAACAGACGTTACCTCATGACAATATGATCCTAACAGACGTTACCTCATGACAATATGATCCTAACAGACGTTACCTCATGACAATATGATCCTAACAGACGTTACCTCATGACAATATGATCCTAACAGACGTTACCTCATGACAATATGATCCTAACAGACGTTACCTCATGACAATATGATCCTAACAGACGTTACCTCATGACAATATGATCCTAACAGACGTTACCTCATGACAATATGATCCTAACAGACGTTACCTCATGACAATATGATCCTAACAGACGTTACCTCATGACAATATGATCCTAACAGACGTTACCTCATGACAATATGATCCTAACAGACGTTACCTCATGACAATATGATCCTAACAGACGTTACCTCATGACAATATGATCCTAACAGACGTTACCTCATGACAATATGATCCTAACAGACGTTACCTCATGACAATATGATCCTAACAGACGTTACCTCATGACAATATGATCCTAACAGACGTTACCTCATGACAATATGATCCTAACAGACGTTACCTCATGACAATATGATCCTAACAGACGTTACCTCATGACAATATGATCCTAACAGACGTTACCTCATGACAATATGATCCTAACAGACGTTACCTCATGACAATATGATCCTAACAGACGTTACCTCATGACAATATGATCCTAACAGACGTTACCTCATGACAATATGATCCTAACAGACGTTACCTCATGACAATATGATCCTAACAGACGTTACCTCATGACAATATGATCCTAACAGACGTTACCTCATGACAATATGATCCTAACAGACGTTACCTCATGACAATATGATCCTAACAGACGTTACCTCATGACAATATGATCCTAACAGACGTTACCTCATGACAATATGATCCTAACAGACGTTACCTCATGACAATATGATCCTAACAGACGTTACCTCATGACAATATGATCCTAACAGACGTTACCTCATGACAATATGATCCTAACAGACGTTACCTCATGACAATATGATCCTAACAGACGTTACCTCATGACAATATGATCCTAACAGACGTTACCTCATGACAATATGATCCTAACAGACGTTACCTCATGACAATATGATCCTAACAGACGTTACATCATGACAATATGATCCTAACAGACGTTACCTCATGACAATATGATCCTAACAGACGCAGCACGTCCTCCTGGTTCACCACCAAGCGGTTCAGAATACCCTCTCCTCTCCTCCTCCTCCACCGAGAGAGAGGAGAGGGGGAGAGAGAGGAGAGGGGGAGAGAGGAGAGGGGGGGAGAGAGAAGAGGGGGGAGAGAGCAGGAGAGGGAGAGAGAGGGGGGAGAGGGGGGGACAGAGGAGGAGGGGGGAGAGGGGGGAGATGGAGATATGACAGGTGGGCTCTGCCTGAATAACCAGCGAGGAGGAGGGAGGAGGGAGCAACAGCCTGAGAGTAAACAGAGCAGGAGACGCGTGATGGAAGGATGAGGAGGGGCGAGAGAGGAGGCCAACTCAGACCATCTACCCAGGAACGTTCCGCTGGTTAACATCCCTTTGTTGGCCTGTCTCTCTCCCCTCTTCCTCCCCTCTTCCTCCCCTCTTCCTCCCCTCTTCCTCCCCTCTTCCTCCCCCCTTTCTCCCACTTTTCCATATCTCGCCGTTTAAGCCTCTTGTCCACGACACCTTGTCTTATCTCCTCTTACTTTCATGCTCCGTCCCCCTCTCTCTCTCTCTCTCCCCCTCTCTCTCCCCCTCTCTCTCTCTCTCTCTCTTCCTCCTTCTCTCTCTCTCTCTCTCTCTTCCTCTCTCTCCCCCTCTCTCTCTCTCTCTCTCTTCCTCTCTCTCTCTCTCTCTCTCTCTTCCTCCTTCTCTCTCTCTCTCTCTCTCTCCTCCTTCTCTCTCTCTCTCTCTCTTCCTCCTTCTCTCTCTCTCTCTCTTCCTCCTTCTCTCTCTCTCTCTCTCTCTCTCTCTCTCTCTCTCTCTCTCTCTCTCTCTCTCTCTCTCTCTCTTCCTCTCTCTCTCTCTCTTCCTCCTTCTCTCTCTCTCCCTCTCTTCCTCCTTCTCTCTCTCTCTCTCTCTCTCTTCCTCTCTCTCCCCCTCTCTCTCTCTCTCTCTCTCTTCCTCTCTCTCTCTCTCTCTCTCTTCCTCTCTCTCTCTCTCTCTCTCTCTTCCTCTCTCTCTCTCTCTCTCTCTCTTCCTCCTTCTCTCTCTCTCTCTCTCTTCCTCCCTCTCTCTCTCTCTCTCTTCCTCCTTCTCTCTCTCTCTCTCTTCCTCCTTCTCTCTCTCTCTCTCTCTCTTCCTCCTTCTCTCTCTCTCTCTCTCTTCCTCCTTCTCTCTCTCTCTCTCTTCCTCCTTCTCTCTCTCTCTCTCTCTCTCTCTCTCTCTCTCTCTCTCTCTCTCTCTCTTCCTCTCTCTCTCTCTCTCTTCCTCCTTCTCTCTCTCTCTCTCTCTTCCTCCTTCTCTCTCTCTCTCTCTTCCTCTCTCTCTCTCTCTCTCTCTTCCTCCTTCTCTCTCTCTCTCTCTCTTCCTCCTTCTCTCTCTCTCTGTCTCTTCCTCTCTCTCTCTCTCTCTCTCTCTTCCTCCTTCTCTCTCTCTCTCTCTTCCTCCTTCTCTCTCTCTCTCTCTTCCTCCTTCTCTCTCTCTCTCTCTCTTCCTCCTTCTCTCTCTCTCTCTCTTCCTCCTCTCTCTCTCTCTCTCTCTTCCTCCTTCTCTCTCTCTCTTCCTCCTTCTCTCTCTCTCTCTCTCTCTTCCTCCTTCTCTCTCTCTCTCTCTCTCTTCCTCCTTCTCTCTCTCTCTCTCTCTCTTCCTCCTTTTCTCTCTCTCTCTTCCTCCTTCTCTCTCTCTCTCTCTTCCTCCTTCTCTCTCTCTCTCTCTCTTCCTCC
>CM051013.1:1430116-1435116 GCA_027704905.1 Muraenolepis orangiensis | reverse complement strand
AGAGAGAGAGAGAGAGAGAGAGAGAGGAGAGAGAGAGAGAGAGAGAGAGAGAGAGAGAGAGAGGACATGAGAGACAGACAGAGAGAGAGAGAGGACATGAGAGACAGACAGAGAGAGAGAGGACATGAGAGACAGAGAGAGATAGGATGAGAGTGACAAAGTGAGAGTGAGAGACAGAGACAGAGGGGATGAGAGACAGAGAGAGAGAAGAGAGAGAGAGAGTCAGAGACAGAGGATGAGAGAGAGAGAGAGAGAGAGAGAGAGAGAGAGAGAGAGAGAGAGAGAGAGAGAGAGAGAGAGAGAGAGAGAGAGAGATGGTCCTAGCATGATAGCTATAATGGGAGCTATAGTGTGACTGGTCTAGATAGCGATGAAGCTTAAGCCTGAGCTTCAACATCCATAAAAATCCCTAAACATTTATTGCCTTTGATATGATTTGCAAGGGTTGAGAGTTATACACACTTTTGTCTGGCCTCAATCTCACTCTGGGAATTCTGTCTTCCGTCAGTCTTATGTCAGTGTTATGTCTGTCTTATGTCAGTCTTATGTCAGTGTTATGTCTGTCATATGTCAGTGTTATGTCAGTGTTATGTCTGTCTTCCGTCAGTCTTATGTCAGTGTTATGTCTGTCTTATGTCAGTCTTATGTCAGTGTTATGTCTGTCATATGTCAGTGTTATGTCAGTCATATGTCAGTCATATGTCAGTGTTATGTCAGTCTTATGTCAGTGTTATGTCTGTCTTATGTCAGTCATATGTCAGTCATATGTCAGTGTTATGTCAGTCATATGTCAGTGTTATGTCAGTCATATGTCAGTGTTATGTCAGTCTTATGTCAGTGTTATGTCTGTCATATGTCAGTGTTATGTCAGTCATATGTCAGTCATATGTCAGTGTTATGTCAGTCTTATGTCAGTGTTATGTCTGTCTTATTTCAGTCATGTGTCAGTGTTATGTCAGTCATATGTCAGTGTTATGTCTGTCATATGTCAGTCATATGGCAGTGTTACGTCAGTCATATGTCAGTGTTATGTCTGTCATATGTCAGTCATATGTCAGTGTTATGTCAGTCATATGTCAGTCACATGTCAGTGTTATGTCAGTCATATGTCAGTGTTATGTCTGTCATATGTCAGTCATATGTCAGTGTTATGTCAGTCATATGTCAGTCATATGTCAGTCATATGTCAGTGTTATGTCTGTCTAATGTCAGTCATATGTCAGTCGTATGTCAGTGTTATGTCAGTGTTATGTCTGTCTAATGTCAGTCATATGTCAGTCATATGTCAGTCATATGTCAGTGTTATGTCAGTGTTATGTCTGTCTAATGTCAGTCATATGTCAGTCATATGTCAGTGTTATGTCTGTCTAATGTCAGTCATATGTCAGTCATATGTCAGTGTTATGTCAGTCATATGTCAGTGTTATGTCAGTCATATGTCAGTCATATGTCAGTGTTATGTCTGTCTAATGTCAGTCATATGTCAGTCGTATGTGTTATCTTGACTATACTCATATGTCATAAGTCTTAATTTAGGCTCAGAAGGAATGGGCCAGCAGTCAGCTTGTACCGGTCAGGCTCTGATGTAAGAAATCAAATCTGTTGCTCCACTGATGAAAAGCAGCCCAGAAGTCACACGTGTTTCCACCAAGGCTTTTTGAGGGTTGGTTCGGAGCTAATCTCAAACCAGTTCTTTGCGTTTCCACCGCGAAAGAACCGATTGTTGGCCCGTAAAACTGGTTCCAGAGCGGCCCCAAATCGAAGCTGGGCTAGCCCAGCAAGAACCGCTACGTCAGGTGCTGGGGGCGGGGCTTATCGGGACCAACAGACCAACTACTAATTTGTGACCATTTTTAAAATCACAAAAAAAATTGCCATGGAAGTGAAGGCGAAGCACCAGTGATCCGTGGAGGAAACAAACGGCCTCCTTCATGGTGGTTCACCACAGAAGGTCACAATAAACTAGAGGAGCTTCTAGAACAAACCGCTATTAGAAATACTACAGCGCGAGATGTCTTCAGCGGGGGACAGGACCGAGGAGCTAATCAATAACAAACTGATGATCCGCTGCTGTCACTCTGCTCCTGGTAAGTTTACTTTATTAATCTTTCCTGTGTTGCCAACCAGCTTTGCATTTCTAAGCTGTTTAGCGAGCTACTCATTATCACATCAATGTTATGTTCCTATCATCAGAAATGAGTAGCTACCCAGGAGCCCCTCAGAGCCCAGGAGCCCCTCAGAGCCCAGGAGCCCCTCGGAGCCCAGGAGCCCCTTGGAGCCCAGGAGCCCCTTGGAGCCCAGGAGCCCCTCAGAGCCCCTCAGTGCCCTGGAGCCCCTCAGAGCCCAGGAGCCCCTCAGAGCCAAGGAGCCCCTCAGAGCCCAGGAGCCCCTCAGAGCCCAGGAGCCCCTCAGAGTCCAGGAGCCCCTCAGAGCCCAGGAGCCCCTCAGAGCCCAGGAGCCCCTCAGAGCCAGAGCCCTGAGCCAGGAGCCCCTCAGAGCCCAGGAGCCCAGGAGCCCCTCAGAGCCCAGGAGCCCCTCAGAGCCCAGGAGCCCAGGAGCCCCTCAGAGCCCAGGAGCCCCTTGGAGCCCAGGAGCCCCTCAGAGCCCAGGAGCCCCTCAGAGCCCAGGAGCCCCTCTGAGCCCAGGAGCCTGTTTTATTGACATTGACTTATTGCATTGCATTCTACACTTTTACATTTTGTGATTATTGTATATTGTGTATTTTTCAAAATGTAATGTTTATAAAAATAAATAAAAATTCTAAATAGAACTGGCTGCTTCATTATGCTTTATGAACCGAGAAACATAATACGGAGAGCCTATGGCCATGAACAATGGGTAATGACCGAAAGGACGAGATCGCGAATACAAGCGGCCAAAATGAGTTTCCTCAGGAGGGTGGCTGGTATCTCCCTGAGGGATAGGGTGAGAAGCTCAGTCACTCTGAGAGACTCGGAGTAGAGCCGCTGCTCCTTGGCGTAGAAAGGAGCCAGTTGAGGTGGTTCATCTAGTGAGGATGCTTCCTGGTCGCCTCCCGAGGGAGGTTTACCAGGCACATCCAACTGGGAAGAGACCACGGGGCAGACCGAGGTACAGGTGGGGTGATAACATCTCCACACTGGCCTGGGAACGCCTCGGGATCCCCCAGTCAGAGCTAGTCCATGTTGTCAGGGAGAGGGAAGTTTGGAGTCCCCTGCTGAAGCTGCTACCTCCAAGACCCGACCAGGATAAGCGGTAGACGATGGATGGATGGATGGATGGAAACATAATAAAAGATGACAGTTTTTAAATAGAAAAGGCCAATGGTCCCTTCTGTTGAAGTACTCCATTAAAGCAGCTCTAACGTAAACGCGTCCGTAGCATAAAGACGAGCAGCTCAACGCGTTGGACCAGCCCTGTTTGGATTCCAATGGAGCCCCAAAGCCAGGAGCAACACCTGGACAAACATGATGGAGTCCACCACTGTTGTTACTGTGATTGAAGTTGGCGCTAGCGTTGCTGGGAGAGCAGAGACGTATCCAGACGTTAACAGTGACGTAATCACGTGGCTCTCTCTGTGAAAAAGTCTGTGGAAACGCAAACCGGTTCTTAGACGGTTTGCCAGTTGAACCAACTGCGAACTGGCTCTAGCACCAGCCACGTTGAGACACACAGGAGGGGAAGCTTATGTCTGTGGAGCCTGGCAGGGAATGCAGGGCTTTGTGGGAGATGGTCTTTACACTACTTTACTTTATCTATCAGAGAGAAGACCACCGCTGGATAAGAGACCAGAGAGCAGCACCAAGAGAGAGACAGAGAGACAGAGAGACAGAGAGACAGAGAGACAGACAGAGAGACAGAGAGAGAGAGAGGAGAGAGAGAGAGAGAGAGAGAGAGAGAGAGAGAGAGAGAGAGTGCAGAGAGAGAGAGAGAGAGAGAGGAGAGAGAGAGAGAGGAGAGAGAGAGAGAGAGAGAGTGACAGAGAGAGAGAGAGAGAGAGAGAGACAGAGAGAGAGAGAGAGAGAGAGAGAGGAGAGAGTGACAGAGAGAGAGAGAGAGAGAGAGAGAGCCCGATTGGAACTATCTCCCCCTCTTCTGCAGAATAAGTTTCAGCAGAGAGGGGGAGATCGTTTGGGAGACACCAGGGAGCCTGGAGGAAGGACCGGGTGACAGCCAGAGGTGATGGAGTCACAAGACACCACACCACGCTTCATGGCCCATAGAGTAAGAGATGTGTGTGTGTGTGTGTGTGTGTGTGTGTGTGTGTGTGTGTGTGTGTGTGTGTGTGTGTGTGTGTGTGTGTGTGTGACAGTGTGTGTGTGTGTGTGTGTGTGTGTGTGTGTGTGTGTGTGTGTGTGTGTGTGTGTGTGTGTGTGTGTGTGTGTGTGTGTGTGACAGTGTGTGTGTGTGTGTGTGTGTGTGTGTGTGTGTGTGTGTGTGTGTGTGTGTGTGTGTGTGTGTGTGTGTGTGTGTGTGTGTGTGTGTGTGTGTGTGTGTGTGACAGTGTGTGTGTGTGTGTGTGTGTGTGTGTGTGTGTGTGTGTGTGTGTGTGTGTGTGTGTGACAGTGTGTGTGTGTGTGTGTGTGTGTGTGTGTGTGTGACAGTGTGTGTGTGTGTGTGTGTGTGTGTGTGTGTGTGTGTGTGTGTGTGTGTGTGACAGTGTGTGTGTGTGTGTGTGTGTGTGTGTGTGTGTGTGTGTGTGTGTGTGGTGTGTGTGTGTGTGTGTGTGTGTGTGTGTGTGTGTGTGTGTGTGTGTGTGTGTGTGTGTGTGTGTGTGTGTGTGTGTGTGTGTATGTAGCGTCCGTTAGCTCTTCTGCTTTAATGGCCAATCTGGAGCCAGAAATAAATAAATAAACCTCCTCCATCACCGACCTCGGCAAGAATCAGGGCAGCGTAGAACGGCCAATTAACAAAGAGGAAGAGTGGGAAATGAACCAGGAACGCACTACCGGTTCACCTTGTCCTCCCGCAAGGCCGGGCCTAATCAGTGGTTCTGAGTCGGACCGTGAAGGCAGTGAAGG
>CM051013.1:1392616-1427616 GCA_027704905.1 Muraenolepis orangiensis | reverse complement strand
TTGATTAGGAACAACGATGGCTCAATGAATGGACTCCTGAATTAATGTAATAATTGTTAGCTGGTGTGGTCTATATGACTCTCTGGTGAGCGCGGGGCCCTTGGGGCCCTTGGGGGCCACAGCTGCAGAGAGCCACCAAGTGGTTGTGTTTCCAGAGCAAATGGCCCCCCAACGCCAGAAGGACCAGCGCTGGTTTGCGGGCTGAAGCGTGACAACAACAAACCACGTTTGTCTGTGTAAACAGCAAAACATTCACACCTACACAAACACACACATTCTCACTCTCTCACACACACACACAGAGGGGGCATGGCTTCATAGCGGAATGAGGCCACCTCTGGGTGATTTGATGAGTCCTGTATCCTGAGGGTTTGGCCTCCAGTGAAAGAAGTTCCGCTGTTAGCCACGGTCTGGAGCGCTAACACCTCCCCGCTTACCTCTCGTCTCGTGGTGAAAACCGCTTGTTGGTCACCTCTCTCTCTCTGCCTCGGTCAATACCCAGCTAAAATAACGTCTGTGAACGTTTGTGATCCCAGATAAAAACACACACACATAGTGAGCACAAGCCACAGGGGGTCTTCACAGCAGGGGGCCTTCACAGCAGGGGGCCTTCACAGCAGCGCGACCGCGACTGTGACGGTGATGAAAGATTGTTGAACAACAGCGTGTAAAAGAACATTCCCAGCAGCGGTGCTGGTCCACTGTTTGGTTAGCTACACTCTAAACGAGCGGTCGATAAACCGCTCACGACTCAACCACCCGACACGATTATCGCTTTTTCGATAATTTCACATTGACAGCTTTTACATATTTGTGCAACCTCCGCACATTTAAAGGGCCAAAGTGATTGTGAGTTAATGATTTATAAGGGAACCACATATTTTTCGACCGGAGGGGATCTTTAGATAACTAATTAGTAGTACAATAGAAGAATAAATGAGTTTGCGCTCTGATTTCACACAGTGATTGGGCTCTTCCCATAGACGACATGTGACCGAGCACTTTGTCTAATTGAGCTTTGGGGGGCCATCGATATCCTGCTTCTCATACAGCGGAAATTAATTGAGTGTCAACTGGCAGACACAAAGAGATGGTTCTGTCTGTAGATGGAACCGGTTCTGTCTGTAGATGAAAGGCATGGTAGGCAGAACAGACACGAGGGGATGAGCCAGGAGAGGTTCTGTGGACAGAACCAGGGTTTGTTCAGAGGCAGCTGAGAAATGACTTTCACTATAGTGCCGGGCACAGTCCGTTTGGGTATAAATATGACCTGGTGCTTTCTTATGTGTGTGTGTGTGTGTGTGTGTGTGTGTGTGTGTGTGTGTGTGTGTGTGTGTGTGTGTGTGTGTGTGTGTGTGTGTGTGTGTGTGTGTGTGTGTGTGCGTGAGTGTGTGTGAGTGTGTGTGTGGCTCTGTTTGTGTGTGTGTGTGTAAGTGTGTGTGTGTGTGTGTGTGTGTGTGTGTGTGTGTGTGTGTGTGTGTGTGTGTGTGTGTGTGTGTGTGTGTGTGTGTGTGTGTGTGTGTGTGTGTGTGTGTTTGTTCTCAGAAGCATCACATTAATTCATTTCATCACATCCCTGCCAGTGCTGGCCAGAAGTGTGTGTTTGTATGAAGTGGACATACAACACACACACACACACACACACACAGAGTACAAATACAGCATGCCTCTCTCATCTCTTTCTCCCCCCTCCCTCTCACTCTATCTATATTTCACCCTCCCCCTCCCTCTCCCTCTCTTTCACTTACTCTCACTCTCTCTGTCTCCCTCCAATCTCTCTCTCCTCCCTCTCTCTCTCTCTCTCTCTCTCTCTCTCTCTCTCTCCCTCCAATCTCTCTCTCCCCCCCCCCCCATCTCCTTCTCTTTTCCCACTATCTCTCTCTCTGTCTCTCCCCTCCAATCTCTCTCTCTCCCCCTTATCTATCTCTCTCACTCTCTCTCCCTTCCTCTCTCTTTCAGTGCACAGTGGTCCAACAGCACCATTTGTTTCGCTGTTTATCTAAGATGTGACAATGCCACCAGATGTGGCTGACGACAGACCAGGTGTGAATCTCACCCACACCCTCTCGCTGAAACCAGAGTCCTGGGGAAAAGTGGGTCATAAATTATAGTAACGCATCTCCATATACTGAATGTGTGTGTAGAATAGCCTGTATAACACTATAATACTATAATACTATAGCCCTGTGTTGTCAGATATATTTTAACTCGTAATTGACCTAAAATCAGTAAAAGACGTGCAGCTTTTTCCTAGATAAAGCGATGCTGTAGTTCTGACGCAGCAGAACCCATATCACTGCCGCTCTGTTCTCCTGTCAAACAGAACTAACCATCATGCTGCTCACCCTAGAGGAGAGCAGGTTGGAACCAGAAACCGCTGAATATCATCTGCCAGTGTGGAAATAGTCCTGAAGGAAATCCCACTTCTACCAAAAATAAAACACATTGTAATGAGATGAATGAAACCAAACTCCTGTTGCCGTGTGTGTGTGTGTGTGTGTGTGTGTGTGTGTGTGTGTGTGTGTGTGTGTGTGATGTGTGTGTGTGTGTGTGTGTGTTGTGCACGTGTGTGTGTGTGTGTGTGTGTGTTGTGCACGTGTGTGTGTGTGTGTGTTTGTGTGTGTTGTGCACGTGTGTGTTGTGCATGTGTGCCTTTACACAGCCTGCTGCTGCTGCCTCCTCCACAGCCTTTCTCCACACTGGTGCTCATTACGGTGATGTCCACGAGGCGTCCTCACCCCCCGGGGTCCTCACCCCCGGGGGGTGATTCTTTAACTAATGCCTCAGCTATCCTTCAGTAAACTGAGGATCCCTTCAGGGACGGCACGTCGTGTGAGAACTTCTATAGCTGAATAACAGACTACCTTCTCAATACAGTCTGGTCAGCTGGCTGTTGTTGCTGGGACTGAGATGAGTAGGGGTGAAAGATTCGCCCAAACAATGGACTCGTATAATTAAATATGTAAATATGTAATAGGCTTTTAGTTTTGTTTCCGAGATGTTCCCTGACTTGCAAGTGGAGTCTTTTTGCCTGTTTTTCTGAAGGTGGTTTGGTTTGAAGGCTGTTCTGTGTGATCAGCCCGGCTGGCTGCATGAGTTGCATTGCATTGTTGTTGTGTAGTGTTTATTGCCTGTGATAACACACACACACACACACACACACACACAGACACACACACACACACACACACACAGCTGTCTAACACACATTTTGCTCACTGCAATTATTAGAAGAGGGCATGTGTCAAAGCATATTGTTGAAAGACCAACTTGCAAGTCACATGCGTGCTTTTCAAGCTGCAGGTTTGGGCGAAAATGAGATTTAAGTTTATTCACAAAGGAAGCGACAAAAAGCAAACCGTGTTTCTGCGGGGGCTAAAGAACCAACATTATTTGTGTACCCCAAATAACGCAGAAAGACAGCTAACGCAATAGAAACCTTCGCCTATTAATCTTATTGTTCTATCCTATTAAAACACATTTCCGTCACAGCAGCCAATTTGGTATCAATTTCATAATACTAAAATACAGTAATAATAACATAATAAAGCCGGTATACGCCACTCACCGTCCACAGCCATGGCGGGTCTCCGAGCGCGTCTCTCCTCCGTGGTGTCAGATGGAGTCTCTCATCAGTCTCCCATGCTCCTCCCGGTCCCCGGGTACCGGTACCGTGCGCTGATGGAAGCGACCGGGCGCGACTCCAGAACCGGTGGTTGTGTGCGGGTCGGGACCACCGCGTCCTCTCCAAGTCCGTCCGTCCGCACGCAGCTCTCCAGACACCGCCTCCTTCCTTCGAGTCTCCGCCCCCTTTCATCGGAGTCCCCCCGCCCCTTTTCATCGGAGTCGCCGCCCCTTCCCGTGGAGGCTCATTGGGATCTTGCGGTGGGCGCGGAGTATGGATTCACATATCTTAAAGTCTAACGTCTTGAATCGGATGGTAAATTGACAGACCTGAGCTGGTCTGTACAATTAACTACAGTTCACAATGAGGTTCATTTAGGTCAAACCACACACCGTTTGGGTCAAATTAAATATTTAGGGCTAGAATTAATTGTCCTTACAATTTACATGTTAAGTTACAAAGTAAGTAAAACTTAATTTTAACAGTTAATCAGATCATAATTACAGAGGGGAACATGACCCTTGGTTACTAAAATGAATTTTAGTAACAATGTGGATAACAAATATTACCAATATGTGGATAATTAATTGTTTTTAACAGACATGTGTTTATTGTAGGAATATAGTCAAGAGTAATAAAGCATTAAACCAACATGACATGGAGAAAGTCACAACCACATTTTATTAACAAATTGCAGATTAAAACATTCTGGGAACACACTGGTCCAAACCATTTAGAAAGAAGCATGTGGTGAAACCAGTCCTGCCTTACAGACTCTAAACCCTGACTCTAAACCCTGACCCTAAACCTGACCTTTGACCCCTCTGGAGGGTAAGACACTCTGGAGATGGAACACATGGATGGTACGAGTAGAGACCAGTGAAGGTGGGAGGTTAGTTAAGAGACAGACATGTAGGAAAGGCAAACAGGTGAGTAGTGTGCAACACATCTGGTGAGAAGAGCCTTTTCAACACAAGGTCCGCTTCATTTTCCAACACAAAACAATATGAGTCTGCCCAGAGGAAGGTCCAACATCTGGTGAAGGAGATGAATCCTCAGTCCAGTGGAGACTCCAGCTGGGATGAGGTGCTGTTCATCGGTTAATAAGAAATAAGCACAATGTTTAGTTTAGGACAATAGGATTAAACACACGTTGAATCATCATCTTAGTGTTTGGATACTGGGTGAAGATCTGATGGCACTGAATGTTTACAACTATGCAGAAGGCCAAAGTAGCGTAATCAAGAGTGTAAACTGTAGTTTGTTAATAAAGTACCTGAAGGTCAGCATTAACTTCAGCTATTGACATGAGCAATGTCTGTGGTTTCTTCTTGAGGATGATGCTCAGGTGAGTCAGGGTCCAGGTGTGAAACAGCTCAGGTGAGTCAGGGTCCAGGTGTGATACAGCTCAGGTGAGTCAGGGTCCAGGTGTGATACAGCTCAGGTGAGTCAGGGTCCAGGTGTGACACAGCTCAGGTGAGTCAGGGTCCAGGTGTGATACAGCTCAGGTGAGTCAGGGTCCAGGTGTGATACAGCTCAGGTGAGTCAGGGTCCAGGTGTGATACAGCACCTGCACCTGAACAAACAGGATTTCAACAGCCATTTACGCCAATGGATTTCGGTCCTATAGCAGTAAAAATATTATTTTAAAAAGTGGGTGTGGAGTGAACCCAGCCCCATCCACTAACCTGCCCTGGACAAGTCCACTAGGTTCAGTTCATGCACACTTACAAGGAACACTTGATTCAAGGTCTCCATCAGCTCTTCTCCACTATGGATTCCTGGTCTGGTAACAAAACCAGCGATAGTGTGGCTCCAATGTCTGGCAAAGAAACACAGTGGTAGTTTGGTAACAAACAGAAGTAGTTTGACATTAACTTCTGGTAACACTTGTGGTTTACCCTGGACACGTCCACTAGGTTCAGTTTATGTCAACTTACAAGGAACAGTTGTTGGTAGATTCATGGTCTTCCTTCAGATTCACATCTCCTCCATCAGCTCTCCCCCGCTACAGACTCCTGGTCTGTGACACAAACAGCAGAAGTTTGGCTCCAACATCTGGTAACAAACAGCTGTAGTTTGTCTGGTATTAAACAGCTGTAGTTTGTCTGGTATTAAACAGCTGTAGTTTGTCTGGTATTAAACAGCTGTAGTTTGTCTGGTAACAAACAGCTGTAGTTTGTCTGGTATTAAACAGCTGTAGTTTGTCTGGTAACAAACAGCTGTAGTTTGTCTGGTATTAAACAGCTGTAGTTTGTCTGGTAACAAACAGCTGTAGTTTGTCTGGTATTAAACAGCTGTAGTTTGTCTGGTATTAAACAGCTGTAGTTTGTCTGGTATTAAACAGTGGCTATGTGTGGTAGCAGTACTGGATGCCATACAAGAGGCAGTGAGAGTGATAATGACTTTAGTTGGGCTTCATCCTTCTCCAATCCGGTCCTTCTCACAGCTCCTCCATCAGCTCCAGTTCACCAGGGACTCTTGGTCTGTAACAAACAGTTTAACCTCAACGTCTGGTAACAAACCTGGAAATGTAAAACCTGTACACCTTTTGCATTTCTGGTGATTTGTGAAAGGGTAGCCGGTATCCAACTTCCTTAAATGATTTATCCAGCAATGTATTAACTATAGTCGTAGCAGCACTAGTAACAGAGACAGCTCTTATACATAACACCAGGTATCAATCACCTCAAATCACAACTCTGGCAATAATTCAAATTAAACCAAAAAATAACCCTCTACAATAACCCAGCCAGCAGAACAAAAAAGAACCCGAGGGTTTTAGTGTTTCAGATAAGCTTGGTGGACCTCAGCCTCTGGTCCACCCTGGTGCCGCATGCCTCTGGTGCCGCATGCCTCTGGTGCCGCATGCCTCTGGTGCCGCATGCCTCTGGTGCCGCATGCCTCTGGTGCCGCATGCCTCTGGTGCCGCATGCCTCTGGTCCCCAGCCTCTGGTCCCCTGCCTCTGGTCCCCAGCCTCTGGTCCCCAGCCTCTGGTCTCCATCCTGTTGCCGCATGCCTCTGGTCCCCAGCCTCTGGTGCCGCATGCCTCTGGTCCCCAGCCTCTGGTCCCCAGCCTCTGGTGCCGCATGCCTCTGGGCCGCATGCCTCTGGGCCGCATGCCTCTGGTCCCCAGCCTCTGGTGCCGCATGCCTCTGGTGCCGCATGCCTCTGGTCCCCAGCCTCTGGTGCCGCATGCCTCTGGTCCCCAGCCTCTGGTCCCCATCCTGTTGCCGCTTGCCTCTGGGTCCCCAGGATCGTCAGACAGCCCCTAATAAACAGTCATTCATACAGTCAGTCAGTCAGTCACTCCCCCTCAGTTCCTTTGCTCAGGGACGGCTTCCCAGTATAAAAGATTAATAAAAAAGCTCACATGAAAATAACGATAGTCCAGTTGCTGGTGAGCTGGTCCATCACTTCCTCCTCCACCTCTTACCAGCTTTGCAGAGAGCACACTGAGAAAGACCGATTTATTATATTAATATTGTATACTCAGAATGTGTAAATACAGGTAAACACTAAACTGTTCTCAAATATTCTCACCTGTACCGTTTGGACATGGTACCGTACAGATATAAGAGAGAGTAAGTACTGGACTTCCTCCCACTGTAAACACAAAACATAATCACATGTAACATACCTACCAATCACATGTAACATACCTACCAATCACATGGTAACAACCACCAAAGACAGGAAGTTATGTGGCATTTTTAAAGGTTTTTCTTCTTCCGTCTAATTTTTAACAAGTTCACTTCCCATTCCCTAGTTAGAAACATTGCCTCATATACAGAATTAATTGAAAACCAATAAAGCAATCAAAGGACACCTAAGAGGAACAGCAATGTTGTTCCTAGTTATCTGGCTATATTAGCCACAACAGGGCTTTTCATCTACAACAGCAGTTCTAGGGCAGCACTTGCCTTAATATGAACTTGACTTCTGAAGAGCTATGTCATTTGATTTTGTATTAATAAACAATTATGTGTTTATTGAACACTTATTTCTCAAACCTAGAGGAGACTGCAGAGACAGCAACAATAAAGTTATTCAGCCCATTCTCTGAAACTGACCTGGAAAGACCTACCGCTGATGCACTATAGCACTGACCTGTTCTGGAGGACTTCTTGGACCAGGAGGTAGAAGTGTGGAGCTGGGCATTGTGGAGGCAGACACCTTGTGACAAACTACAGGTTACCATGTCAACCCTGTACAGTTCTAAAGTCTCTACTACTGCAACATGTGAAATCTATGTCCATTATGTTTAGCAGTCAGATAGGTAACCCATCACAAAAGCATGGTTAAAATGCTATTTAAAAAAGGTATAGCTTATGTGGCAAACACATACTAGATGTTTAGTTCTAACTAAACATCTAGAGTTCTAACACTTATCTGATCAATATTAAATAGGAAAAGTATACTTAGCCATATGCAGGTGCTGGATTGTATAGAAGTATGGAAATGCCAAATACTTTCCGCCTCAAAATGTTTTGCAGTCTTCAAATGGGTCTTCGTTGGTCAAATTTTCGAGCGCAGTAAGAGTCGGTCATTATCGCAACTATCGAAAATATTGTAGGGAAATTGTGATGACGTTGCGCAAATGCCAACCCTGAACGTACTGCCAGATGCCCTGAACGTACTGCCAGATGACCTAAACTACCAACTACCATCCTCTGCAGGACGCACACAACAGTCCAACTGGAATCTAAAAATTCCAGTAGGAACCAACCCAGCAGTAAGAAACATAACCAGCACCTCACCTTGAGCTGAACGGCGGGAGATCTTGTAGTCCAGCAATCATCTTAATTTTAAAACACATCCAACAGACTTACCTTGAGGTGATCTAGTAGTTTCTTGCTGTTGATTTGTGACATGTGTACATCGCAAAGCACCCCATGTGTACATGAGGTAACCACCATGTTGGTGCCACAATTTAAAATCCTTACCTAACCTATTCAAATCTAATCTAATGCGTAACAGTGACATTTACACGATACAGACAAATGCGCTAGATTTATTCCAGGTACCAACTACATATAAAAAAACGCCTAGCTCAGAGAACGCAAAACAATAACCCTGCAACATTAGCCCAAATGGGTCCCTCACTATACTCAAAAAGTCAGCATCTACATAGCATGAGTGTTGCCTTACTGACGGTGGTGTGGTCTGAGGGACCAGACATGCATGCTGGGATACAGCGCTGTCTGGAGCCTCCAGTTCTGTAGCCGTGCCTCCTCAGGAGAAACAGAGTGTTCAAGTGACCGTTGTAACATCAGTGACATGAACTGGGATGTCCTTCAACATGGAGACGTTGATTCCCCAAGGAACAATGTCAAGGGGAAGAGTGTGTGTGTGTTACTCCTCTGAGACTAGAACACAACTTGGGTCTTAGACCAGAAAACCATAGAGGTTGCAACGTTCCTCTCCATAGACCTTGAAGCCCCAGTGAAGGTTTCTCTTCCTCCTCGGCTGAAGAAAAGCACAACTGCAGCCTAAGGAGGACTCCAGTTGGGATAGTTCCAAGATTGTTTGCGATTCAAGAGGATCCATCTTCAAGGTTCAGCTAGTCCCTTACAATATAGCCAGAGAAGACTTGCAACTCAGTGCAAGAGTACACAAGATACAGTCCAGCTCGCCGTCCATCTAGCCTGTAGGGGGTAGGAAGGGTAGCCCCACTCCAGGTCTGAATGTTAAATATCCATTTCAACTTAGTCCATTGAAGTCCTCTAGTTGCATCCTTTATTTACACTGCAATCCAATCTGAAGCATCTCTTGTCTTCCTGCCCAGTGTATTCAATCATTACAGGTTATTGATGTACACTGGAATGCTCAAGAATACATGGTGCCCATCCCATCCATGTTAATTTAGGTCACCATTCCCTAACTACACCCACATGTGGTACCCTATGCCAAGTCGAACCCTGGCCACACCCACATGTAGTACCCTATGCCAGGTCGAAACATGGCCACACCCACATGTGGTACCCTATGCCAGGTCAAACCCTAGCCACACCCACATGTGACCCTATGCCAGGTCGAACCCTAGCCACACCCACATGTGGGACCCTATGCCAGGTCAAACCCTAGCCACACCCACATGTAGTACCCTATGCCAGGTCGAACCCTGGCCACACCCACATGTGGTACCCTATGCCAGGTCAAACCCTAGCCACACCCACATGTAGTACCCTATGCCAGGTCGAACCCTAGCCACACCCACATGTGACCCTATGCCAGGTCGAACCCTGGCCACACCCACATGTAGTACCCTATGCCAAGTCGAACCCTGGCCACACCCACATGTGGTACCCTATGCCAGGTCGAACCCTAGCCACACCCACATGTGACCCTATGCCAGGTCGAACCCTGGCCACACCCACATGTAGTACCCTATGCCAGGTCGAACCCTGGCCACACCCACATGTAGTACCCTATGCCAGGTCGAACCCTAGCCACACCCACATGTAGTACCCTATGCCAGGTCGAACCCTAGCCACACCCACATGGGACCCTATGCCAGGTCGAACCCTGGCCACACCCACATGTAGTATCCTATGCCAGGTCGAACCCTGGCCACGCCCACATGTAGTACCCTATGCCAGGTTGAACCCTAGCCACGCCCACATGTAGTAACCCTATGCCAGGTCGAACCCTAGCCACGCCCACATGTAGTACCCTATGCCAGGTCAAACCCTAGCCACACCCACATGTAGCACCCTATGCCAGGTTGAACCCTAGCCACGCCCACATGTAGTACCCTATGCCAGGTCAAACCCTAGCCAGCCCACATGTGGTACCCTATGCCAGGTTGAACCCTAGCCACGCCCACATGTGGTACCCTATGCCAGGTTGAACCCTAGCCACGCCCACATGTAGTACCCTATGCCAAGTTGAACCCTAGCCACGCCCACATGTAGTACCCTATGCCAGGTTGAACCCTGGCACACACAATCCTAAGCCAGATCCAACATGTTGTACCCTATGCTAGTTTGACACACACACACCACACACACACCACACAGGAGGGATTTTCTTTGATATATTTCTGGAATGTGTTTTTACTGTTGATTGTATTGTATTTTAATTTTAATGAATGTATATATTACTACATTAGACCAGTTCAAACCCTAGCGATGCCCACATGTACCACTTGCCACTTCCATCTCATGTCAAAACCACATGCCAGGTAAAATCTCCATGCCACCCAACTTAACATCATGACATCCAGAATAGAATGTTTAAGGTCGCCGAGGATTCAAAGGATGTCCAGCATTCTTCAGCAGTGTCCATCATTGGCGATGGATTATGTGGGCAGTCTCCTTAAAGGTATACAAGGTTGACTGAGGTCCCTGAAGTTACGTCTCAGTAGTCCAGTGGTTTCCTGAAGGAGTAGCCTTGACAAACCGTGCAGCTTTGATGTGGTGGTGGGGAGGTTCTCAGTTCTCCAGTGTTCGACCTTGATTGTGTTCTAGTCGGTGAGGGGAAGAGGACTCACATCTTCCCTGTGGTAATTCACCTTGGGTAACTCAAGTCACCATCTTGATGACATCCTGGTTCATGTAACCGATGTCACCACGGATTCTTGAACACTTTGTTTCTCCTGAGGAGGCACGTCTACAGAACTGTAGACCTCAGACAGCGCTGTACTAGCATGTACATCTAGTCCCTCAGACCACAGCTCCATCAGGAAGATGCTTGGTGTTGACATGTCCCAGAGAGGGTTCATCTTCTAGTACATCATCACAGCCCTACAACACTCACTTAGAACAGGTACTTAAACCACTTTTAACAAAACACCAAGTAATTGATGTTGATAATTCAGACTAAATGCCTTAATTATGCCATACACCAAGAAAAATCCTTCCTATTCCAACTTCTTTATAACTAAACCTCTGCCTAATATAGATGAAGTCATCCAACTGGGAAGCCAAGAATAAAGCGGAAATGAATGACTTACAATTCGCAGTTTCTTCTTCATAGTTCAGCTGTGAACACACACACACACACACACACACACACACACACACGTTAACTTTAAGACAGGTTATGAAGCTCCTCCTGGTCAGACTCCATGTTCTACTCACAGCAGGTCGGACACGATGCTCGTCTTTACTTCGAAAAGTCTTCATCACCTGTGAACAGAGAAGAAAGCATTAGTAATCACTCCACTGTTAACCATAACGTTACACACATAGTTAGTAAACTATATTAATATTACCGTGTCTAGGAGACATTGGACTGAGAACAACCAGCGAGGTGCAGCAGGTGACCTTAATTAGTAGAACCAAACGGAACTCTTTTTTTTCGTAATTTCTTTACGTCATCGTTCTGACGTCATCGTTCTGAGGACTGGGCGATAGAACGATCTCGATATTTTTTTCGCGAGACAATTTTCAACGATAACTATGATAAAATTATTAGATTCTATTTCGATTTAAAAAAAAAACGTGAACGCCGTCCAGAACGCCGTCCAAACTGCCAAAAGAACGGCGTCCAGAACGGCGTCCAAAACGACGGCTTACCGAACGTTCTGTAATATGGTAATGAGCTCCGCTCGGTGGACAGAACGGGAACAGACCACACGAGTTAACCTCTGATCTTCTTCGGATCTTCCTATTCTGCCACGTTTGTCTTGCTACTTGTTTTGGGTATCCTAAAGAAAACCCCAAATATGCTACTTTGGGTGTTATATTAATACCCTGACTAACTTTCTGGTTAGAAAAAGTCATTGAAAAATCAAAAGGCACTCTGGTATCCACTACACGTTAGTGTTGTGCTGTAGTCAGAGTTGCTGGTACAATGGTTAGTGCGCGTAACTTGTAAATCCGAGAGGGTTCACTTCCCGCCTAAGTCACTGTTAGTAGTGTAGTGTTTTTAAATTAACCAAGTTTTAAAATGGGATCCTGTTTCAGTCCGAGTAATTATGTTTGTTTTATCACAAAGTCTGGTTTCTGCAGTGTTTTCACATCCACAGGGCAGCGAGGTGAACCATGGACTCTAGAGGGCGCCCACATGGCAACTACACTTCTGAATTGAACACTAATGGCATGTTCATATATGATCTTTCAATAAAGATTAAAGACCTCTGACGTTTAGTTCCTCAGTCTATCTCGAAATATTTGACTATAATGAGAGTGAATGGAATGGAAAGGATTAAGAATAAGGATTCTTTTAGAAAATATATTGTAATACTAATGCATTTGTATTGAACTTTTCATTCGCAAGAATCTCAAAGTGCTTATCAATATAAGGTAGTCTTTCCAGACCTATACCACCCAAAAGATTGGGTGGTATAGGTCTGGATAGACTACCTTATATTGATAAAGTTGTATGTGTGTGTATGTGTTCTGGTCTTTGTTACTGTATGTATCTTTGGTGTTTCAAAATAGGAAAATGACAATAAATAATAAAATAATAATAATAAAAGAATGATTTCTTTACTATTAAGACCACAAAATATGACAACTAAATTAAACACTACGCGTTCCATTCAGTGGGTGTACGCACAGCGGCTGTGCGTCCATATAGTGATTTAGGCGGGATGTGAACCCGCGATGCACAAAACACATGCGGGATTATAAGCCCTGAACGCTAACCATTGAACCAGCCAGTCCGACCCGAGGACGTGGCTCAAATCTAAATCTTTGTTTAAGCAGAGTGCACATGTAGCAGTAAAGTGCCTGGTAATATACAATGTACAGAGGGTAAATGAGACGTAAAGACAGTCTAAAAAATATATACATATATATATACAAGCTAAGTATACGTATGAACAGGTAGTGAGCAGGGGTATGCAGTTATATCAACAAGATAAATATATATCAATGTATATACAACAGGTAGTGAGCAGGGATGTGCAGTTATATCAACAGTTGAAGATTCATTTATTTATGGTAAGTACAGTACAAATGTGAAATTGCACAAATGTAAAAATATGCAAATGTAAATATGCAAACCCCAAACATATTTGGGGTTTTCTTTAGGATACCCAAACAAGTAGCAAGACAAACGTGTACACGTTTTATTATTTATATTATTTATTTAGGTGTCAAAAAGTAATTGCTGGTTAGAATTTGGTTATGAAACTCATTAAATGCAATATGGATTAAACATAAATGTTCAGCCATGTTTATCTTAGTTAACGTTTGATTATTGTTATATATAGTATTATTACGTTTGATAGTTGCAAAAGCCACTTCATTCATGTCATACATGTTGTTACCTCATTGCCCAGTATTCTAAAATGCGATTAGTTTTATGGAACTGTAGACCTAGTATATTATACACCATGACTGTAGTCTTGTGATATTTAGATTGTTGCAAAAGCTATTTGCTTCATGTCATCAACTGTTACTCGGAGTTATATTTAACATATTTCTATTGGCTTTTCTGTTTATCTTCAGAGAGAAGTGGGAGAGACAAGAAGATCCAAAGAGCAGTCGGGTTGTGCCATGAATGTTTTGCAGTTCATGAGTTCAATCTATTTAGATTACTAATTAGTTATGATTTACTATGACTGGTGCCCTGCCCCTTGGGCCTGTGGTGCGCGTGGCCCCGAGGAGCAGGGGGCGTGGCCCCGAGGAGCAGGGGGTGTGGCCCCGAGGAGCAGGGGGCGTGGCCCGAGGAGCAGGGGGCGTGGCCCCGGTGAGCGGGGGGACGTGGCCCTGAGGAGCAGGGGGCGTGGCCCCAAGGATCAGGGGGCGTGGCCCTGAGGAGCAGGGGGCGTGGCCCCGAGGATCAGGGGGCGTGGCCCCGAGGATCAGGGGGTGTGGCTCCGAGGAGCAGGGGGCGTAGCCCCGAGGATCGGGGGGCGTGGCCCCGAGGAGCAGGGGGGGTGGCTCCGAGGAGCAAGGGGCATGGCCTCGAGGAGCAGGGGGCGTGGCCCCGAGGAGCAGGGGGCGTGGCCCCGGTGAGCGGGGGGACGTGGCCCTGAGGAGCAGGGGGCGTGGCCCCGGTGAGCGGGGGGGACGTGGCCCTGAGGAGCAGGGGGCGTGGTCCCGAGGAGCAGGGGGCGTGGCCCCGGTGAGTGGGGGGACGTGGCCCTGAGGAGCAGGGGGCGTGGCCCCGAGGAGCAGGGGGCTTGGCCCCGGTGAGCGGGGGGGCGTGGCCCTGAGGAGCAGGGGGTGTCCTTTATGTTTTAGCATGAAAGGTGGCAACCCTAATCTCTGCACATACAACACACAAAAGGTCTGTGACATGAGGTCAAAAGTGTTTTGCATACTGTTGTTGATAATTGCAGTTTGTTAACGAGGGGCCAGGCAGGCGTTTCCTTTCAGAACGCGCTTCATTGATTGTGCAGACTGCTGGGTTGCTTCTTTTTGTAGTTTCGGCTGAAAGTTCTATAGCTGAAGGAGCCGTGGAGTGTGTGTGTGTGTGTGTGTGTGTGTGTGTGTGTGTGTGTGGGGGGGGGGGAGACCACGTGTATACCCTCCCAAGTGCTGCAGCACCAGCACTTCACAACGCAAACAGCACGGAACAAAGAGCCAGCAGCTGATGCACACACACGCACACACACACACACACACACACACGCACACACGCACACACACACACACACACACGCACACACACGCACACATATGCACACACACACACACACGCACACACACACACACGCATACACACACAAAAACACACACACACATACGCACACACACACACACACAAACACACACACACATACGCACACACACACATATGTTGATGTGTGTGCACACACATGCACGCACACATATGTTGACGTATGTGCACACACATGCAAGCACACACATGCACACACTTTCACAGTCAAACCCCACACGCAACTCTTAACATATACACACGACACCCCTGTCTTTCATTTCCAGCTATATAGTTATATAATAGCTAGTATATAATATCGGCCAGTCATACACATATACACACACAGGAGATTAAAACACACATTATTGCAGGTGTAAAGCATTGTTGAGACCCACCTTAATGTCTTGTGTTATCATAACACTCTATTACATTATCACACAAAACAAAGGATTAGGTGGAAATATGTGTGAAGGGTGTAGCCACTGTGGTTTTAGCTTCTGTATTGGATCATTATATATCATTTTAATGTCTGTAACACAATAGTCTCACAAATCAGATTTTTGATGAATGTCTAAAGTCACACCACAAACAACTAACTCAGCCAGCAGTAGTACACTGTCAAATAAAAAGTATCGGTCAAGGTTTCAAATCAGCGCGATGTAGAAATAGATTTATTAAAATCCTCTTCTTCCCCAGCTTCTTAGATCCAGCAGTCTAAAAGTTACTACTAGAACACAGTAGAACTGATCAGAAGTTCTACTAGAACACAGTAGAACTGATCAGAAGTTCTACTAGAACCCAGTAGAACTGATCAGAAGTTCTACTAGAACCCAGTAGGACTGATCAGAAGTTCTACTATAACCCAGTAGGACTGATCAGAAGTTCTACTAGAACACACTGCTGGATCCCAGATTAAAAACACAATGAACATATTGTTTTGGATCACTCTAAATTCAAGGGCATATTGATGAACAACGCAACAATGATCATACACTTTTAATTTGTTTTGTTCTTGTGCCTTAATGAAAAAAAAGAGTCCCCTAGAAGAGTCATAAAGGAGCTGAGGGATAAAGGAGGCTGAGGTAGACTGAGACAGGGAGAGAGGGGCTACAGAGGGGCTATTGACACTAGGGTTGTGGCATCCTCTGCCTTGCCAAATCTTGTGTCCGGCTCAATGGCCGCTTCACATAATGAACCGTTTGGGAGCGAGTGAACGAACCAAATGGGCTCACGGTTAAATGGTGAGGAACAGATGGGAAAAGGCCAAGAGACCAAAGGAAGGGTCTTTATTCCTGCCTCTCAAGAGCCCACAAGAGAGTGTTTGGAGCTTGGACTCAGCATCTGAACCGGGGGAAGGAAGGCTGGAGGAAATCAGCCTCATGGAGTCTCACCAGGTTCAAGGACACTTCTTATCCACAGTTCAGTGCACACAGTTTAGTGCGCCTACTGAACTGTGTGGAGTGCTGCCACTTTCATGACATTGTCATCCGTATTACATCACACTGTCACACTTTGCCGGACTTTCTGGACTCATTACTGTTACTGGTACTCCTGCACTTCAAAATGCATTTTAAATGCTTTTTGCACAATTCATCATATGTATATGCATCCATCAGTCACTAAATTGTTATTTTTGTTGTGTACAGTACTGTTATAGTATAGTGTTGTATAGTATAAGTATAATACATTGTATAGTATACAGTGTGAAATTGTATGAAATTCATACAGTGAGAGGGAATGGGGAGTAAGCATTCCACTGTACTTATTGAATCATTTTTATGGCAAATAAAAATCTTGAATCTTGTATCATAGAATTCCCTCCACAGCGAGATAATTACCCTACTGTATGTTGAGCCGTGATATGAATCATACACAGGAGGCGGATATTCATACAGAATACGCAATACACAATAGGGAACCTCCTCTTTTGAGGGGAACCAGGACCAGCAACCAGGACAGAATCCAATATGCCCTAAACCTGTGGTCCTTACCCTCTCAAGTGTGAGCATATTCAGATGCATATCATGCATATCAAGTGTGTGTGTGTGTGTGTGTGTGTGTGTGTGTGTGTGTGTGATGGAGCATGCATTTTTAATACCTAACATTTTACATAACTATCTAACTAACTGTTATTGACGTGGTCGCTTTTAGTTTGTGGGTATTTATGTCAGCGTAGTGTCCAGTGCTATTAGCTGATATTAGCTAATAATATCTAATATCAACACACACTATTGGTTTCATACTAAGGTTTTGGGGCATCTTTTTACGCATATTCCACAGCATGCTAGTAGGGTATTTGGGACGTAGCCCGAAAAACATTACTAATATGCTATTTAGTATGCTAAAACACTTGATCCTGTGTGCCTTGATTCTCCAACGCACCACAGGTGTGCAGCCTCCCCCCAGCCTCCCCCAGCCTCTCCCCCAGCCACCCCCCAGCCTCCCCCAGCCTCCTCCAGCCTCTCCCCCAGCCTCCTCCAGCCTCTCCCCCAGCCACCCCCCAGCCTCCCCCAGCCTCCCCCAGCCTCCTCCAGCCTCTCCCCCAGCCACCCCCCAGCCTCTCCCCCAGCCTCCCCCCAGCCTCCCCCAGCCTCCCCCAGCCTCCCCCAGCCTCCTCCAGCCACCCCCAGCCTCTCCCCCAGCCTCCTCCAGCCACCCCCCAGCCTCCCCCAGCCTCCTCCAGCCTCTCCCCCAGCCACCCCAGGCTCCCCCCGCCTCCCTCAGCCCCAGAGCCCCATCAGCCTGACTGGACTCACCAGGTGAGGCTGCTTAAACCAGACACCAACCGCAACACACTCCACCGGAGAGATGCAGAGGGACCCAAGGTGAATCCTACTTCTCCCACATATCGGAGCCTGACAGCTTGACCTCACGCTTCTGTAAATAACACGGACAGAAGCTTCTGGAACAGAGCCTTCCTCCAAACACAAGAGACACACATGCACACGCTCTCTCTCTCTCTCTTCCCTCCATCTGCCTATCTCGCTCTGCCCCCTGTGTCCCTGTGTGCTACAATGAAAGTATTTGTGCAAGGATGTCTGCTCCACACACTGTATAGGTGTGTATGTGCCTGTTGTGTGTGTATACAGTGCATATATTAGCTCTGTGCTAATATGTATTCACTGTATACACCTCTTTGTACCTCAGCCCCTTATCACATTATCCTCAATATCTGGTACTCTCTTGACAATATAAAAAATGCCTTTGATTAACTAAAAACTTTACAAATCTGGCACAGAACATCTGAAACGATTGTAGGTTATGGGAAGGTGATATGCATATTCTCTGTCTCTCTCTCTCTCTCTCTCTCTCTCTGTCTCCCTCTCTCTCTCTCTCTCTCTCTCTCTCTGTCTCCCTCTCTCTCTCTCTCTCTCTCTCCCACTCTCTCTCACTGTCTCTCTCTCTCTCTCTCTCTCTCTCTCTCTCTCTCTCTCTCTCTCTCTCTCTCTCTCTCTCTCTGTCTCCCTCTCTCTCTCTCTCTCTCTCTCTCTCTCCCACTCTCTCTCACTGTCTCTCGCTCCTTCTCTCTCCTCTCCACCATTTCTCTTCATACTGTTTTTAAATGGGCGGCAGTATAGCACAGGTACAGCGGCCGTCTCACAACCGAAAGGTCGCTGGTTCGATCCCCCGGCTCCTCCTAGCAAAAACTGTCAAGGTGTCCTTGAGCAAGACCCCCTAACCCTAACTGCTCCTGACGTGCTGGCTGTCTGCCTTGTCCAACATGTGTCTCCCTCTGCTCTTCTCTGATCTTGTCTGTCGTTGCGTCCTCCAGAGAGTGGAAGGTAAGATCCATCACGTCCACAGAACCCAGCCAGACTCCCACGGCAGGTTAGAAAGCAACACAGCTCCAGTCAATAACTTCATTTATCAGCTCAATCATCAAAACAACAACTCCACTCCACAAAATAGAAAATAGTTATAAAAAATAGTTCAGGACTGCAGCCAAAGATGTATTGAATACTTGCCTGTTATTCTCCACACTGTCCTCCACGAGGTCAAGGTTGCACTCTGGACATGGGAACAGTTTGGGCCAGACCAGTAAAGGACCTTCCTGTTCGAAGGGATTCACTTCACCGGACACATCCGCCAACGGGTCGGCATTCACAATACAATTCACAAATGTTTGTTGTGTGATGTCTTCGGCACACTCATTACCAGTCCTGGTTCACTCATTACCAGACCTGGTTCACTCATTACCAGTCCTGGTCCACTCATTACCAGTCCTGGTCCACTTGTTACCAGTCCTGGTCCACTCATTACCAGTCCTGGTTCACTCGTTACCAGTCCTGGTCCACTCATTACTAGTCCTGGTTCACTCATTACCAGTCCTGGTCCACTCGTTACCAGTCCTGGTTCACTCGTTACCAGTCCTGGTTCACTCGTTACCAGTCCTGGTCCACTCATTACCAGTCCTGGTTCACTCGTTACCAGTCCTGGTCCACTTGTTACCAGTCCTGGTTCAAATGGTGGTTGTCACACTAAGAGTAACGGATCAATCCAGTTCCATTTGGGGCTGTCCCTAATAGCAATTTGCTGCTGTCCTTTTGCAAGGACACTGCTGTTTGCTATAACCTAATATGCAAATCGAGGAGATCGCCAACAAATACATATTTATTCTTTTGAGGATTTGATTTAGCATATGAACACAACCTCGTGAGGCTGAGCTCTGCTTTGAGCATAGTTGATTATTGATCAGCACATGTGCTGTTTGTGTTTGTGTCTGCTCATCTAGGTTAATTGGTTATGCACAAGATATCAATGGATCAATAATCCTTTCATCTGTGGCCACGTTGCCTCCAACTATCCTCTTTGAAATCCCTCGGAATCAGTCATTCAGAAATGGTTTACAGGCTGCATTTCCATGAGCGACGCCCTCCTACTTGTCATGTATGTAGCTCACTGATAAGCAGACGGCCATCCCCCCACTGGAAGCTGCAAAGGACACGCATGGCTGAGGAATACATACGACCACATATCAAACATATGACATGCATGTTAGAACATTCTGCTAGCCATAAACCGAGTGGAACTAGCATGGTATGTCTGGCTTTGAAAAATAAATGTGCAAATCTGTTCCTCACTTTCAGCCGTGTTCCCGACTCTGAAACCGTTGAGAAGGACTTCAGACGCACTCACTAGCCTCACTAGCCTGCTCTAATGATGAGGAACACACTCACTAGCCTCACTAGCCTGCTCTAATGCTGAGGAACACACTCACTAGCCTCACTAGCCCCCTCTAATGCTGAGGAACACACTCACTAGCCTCACTAGCCTGCTCTAATGCTGAGGAACACACTCACTAGCCTCACTAGCCTGCTCTAATGCTGAGGAACACACTCACTAGCCTCACTAGCCTGCTCTAATGCTGAGGAACACACTCACTAGCCTCACTAGCCTGCTCTAATGATGAAGGAGTAGGTCTTCAATTTAACAAATAAAGTGGACACTATCCATATTATCTGAGAACTGACAGGCCAATAGATGTGTCCTACTGTGTTTATAGTAATGGTAGAACTATCAATTAAGACAAGTTTATGCATATAGGAAAACGTTATAAAATCAATAAAAACAAGCATTAAACCCCATTAAACCTTTCATTTTTAAAGCACAATGTAAACCATGAGGTGAGGTCAGCTGTGGTCAGTGTACAGGGGGAGCCCTCTAGTGGGAGACGGTAGTGAGGTCTCCTGTGTTATCAGTGTGTGTGTGAGAGTGTGAGAGTGTGAGAGTGTGAGAGTGTGTCTGTGTGTGAGAGTGTGTGTGTGAGAGTGTGTGTGTGAGAGTGTGTGTGTGTGTGTGTGTGTGTGTGTGTGTGTGTGTGTGTGTGTGTGTGTTAGGGTAGAGGCGTCCTCCATGGCTTCTGCTCATTCATGCTGACATGAACATTCAGAGTAGATTCCCAGAGACCAAAATCATGAAATTGCACATAGAGAGAGAGCTGTTATGAGCAGCTTGCCTGTTCCTTGTAGCCGATATGCATATAAGCACACAGTGTGTTGCATTGGTATGGGGTCACTAGGAGATATAATAAAGACCATCTCATACCAATCAAATCAGATACAGACGGTCATTGATTTCAAATGATCTTTGAAGCCTTGACAGAAATGGCCCAAACCAGACGTTCATCTGATGACCAGTAGACTCCATCCAGAGAACGATTTCGTATTTCGTACATTAATTTGTCCTCTGATCTAGTTGTTGAGGCTTATGAAGCTACATTACCAAACCAGAGGGCCCTCAGTAGAGCACATCCCTCCGCCTCATCAAGAAGTCCCCCGGCCTCTTATCTCTGAGGCTGAACGCTCCCTCTGAGCAGTTCTTCAGCCTTGAACGCTCCCTCTGAGCAGTTCTTCAGCCTTGAACGCTCCCTCTGAGCAGTTCTTCAGCCTTGAACGCTCCCTCTGAGCAGTTCTTCAGCCTTCCCCCCATAATTTATCCTTATATTAGATCACATGCACATTGTCCTGGATCGACATTTGGATCCGGATCTGTGGGGCTCCGGATTCGTATCCCGATATTTCCATAAATGTTCTTAAATCGTAATTACCATTCCACCTTAACCCTGTATATTAGTCACTTGTTTCACTGTATGTCTTCATGTATGTGACCAATAAAGAGGATTCAATCCTCACGATTTGTTGTTTGTTGTTGTTGTTTGTGAAATATTACACAAAATGTTTTTTGCCCTATCTCCCAATGCTAAAGAATCCTTAGAAAATGTCATGGATCGGAATCTGCTTAAACTAATCTGTTCCTTGGCCCATAAGTTATCTTACCACCATGTCGTCCAAGTTCGTACCTTTTGAGTTATCTTCTTTGTCTGATAACTCCAAAAGTATATTTTTAAATTAACAGACAAAAAAAATAAAAAATCAGACAGATTAACAGGGATGAAAACATTAACCTCCGGTCCAACTTCGATAAACCAACCCCCTCGCTGGATGTGACAGACGGTGCCTTTCTCCATGTAGTGCTTCATACATGCTGGGCTGGACGGTGGTCCATACATCTCCAGATGGGTGACCAACCACTTTCATCATTCAATGTTATTCCACAAATAACGTACTGTTTATCCTTCAGGCAAAGCAAATGAACAGGGAATTATCCAGAGCACATGACATCTCCAACGGGACGGATACTAATCGATGCACAGAAGACCTCATCTCAAGGGAGGGAAATGTCAGTAGTATAATCTAATTCTATTAATATTTATTGCATCCATCATGTCATCAGAGACGTCCACGTGAATGTTTATTGCATTCCCACTATGTGATTTAATTCCTTTAGAAGTAGTTTAGGAAGCACGTTTAAAGACATTTAAGTTGATAAGGAAGGAAATGCCCTCATGACTTCTGGTAGTTGGCCTGTCTACCTGTTGAATGACCTTATTGTAATGTAATCTATTATATATGATGTTATTATATATGTATGTATAAATGTATGTATATATTATAGAATTATGGCTTGTTAGGAATAAAATGCACATATGACTTCTGGTGATTATTATTATAATAATAATTATTATTATTATTATTAATAATATTATTATTATTTGTATCATTATTATAATAATAATTAGTATTATTTTAATTATTATTATAATTATTATAATTATTATAATTATTGTCTGGAAGGGTTAGGGTTAGGGTTAGGGCTTTTTTTTACATATTGTATTATCTATTGTTTTATTTATTTTTAAATCAGTTGCATGTGTATTGTTGTTTGTTTGATAATATGTCGAAATGTCCATTTACTTGACTTCTTGACAACATATTTCCATATTTTCCTCAGACTCCAGCCTACAGAGGGCGCTGTCTGTGAATACAGACTGCTAGAACCCGCCTCTCGGGGGGGCGCGGGATCCGGAAGCACAATAGCCAAGCTTTTGGTTGAGACCGGAAGCTGGACTGTTGTGCTTCCGGAATTGACTAGTTTGCAGCAACGATGGCCAGCGGTCCGGGAAAGCAGGGCAGCAAAGTGGTGTCTCGGTCGGCGGCGGGGGGCTCCGGGGGGCCCGGGGGCCCCGGCGGGGGGAACCCCGGGGGGGCTCCGGTCGTCCCGCTCGCCTCGCCGCTGATGGGGAAGAAGAAGAAGCCGTTCCTGGGGATGCCCGCCCCGCTGGGCTACGTGCCCGGCCTCGGGAGAGGGTGGGTGGAGCTTGGGGGTAGCCTAGCTTAGCAGCTAACGAGCTAACCGGCTAACTCACTAGATTATGTTATTATTGTTATTGTTATTGTTATTATTATTATTATTATTGTTATAACTGTTAGTGTGTCATTAACCTGCTGTATACTTATATACTTATATGATAATTTACTTAATTAAAATGTACACTTTTCGAACATGTGCACATCTTATTGATCTCTTATTATTGTATTATCTCCCTAGAAACAACACAATTAAAATAAACCTAATGAACGTCAATGTTAAAATGTTAAAAAATGTTATTAACCTTTTAATATATTCATGGTCTAGGAAGCACATGTTGAATTTAATTATATAAAGAGGACTCAGTCCTATACATACCTACTGTGTTCACAGGTAGAACACATTTCATTTAAGAACTACCAGTTAAGATGATTGTATGCATAGGATGTGATAAACCATGATCAAACCAGTAAACCAAGCCTATAGGCGTCTGCCCCAGTATTTGTTCTCAAAGGTGCAACGTAAACCACGGTCTCATCCTTAACCTTTTAAAGTGTCCATGATTATTAGACCTAGATGTCTTATGTCTGTCCTCTCCTCTCCAGGGCCACCGGCTTCACCACCCGGTCCGATATCGGTCCGGCCCGGGACGCCAACGACCCGGTGGACGATCGCCACGCACCCCCGGGGAAGAGGACGGTGGGGGACCAGATGAAGAAGAACGAAGAGGACGAGGAGGACCTGAACGACACCAACTATGATGAGGTAGCTAAACCTCTTTAGGGTTGTTGATGCTGCTGGATGTGAACAAGGTGGTGTGTTCAGTGTTGACTTAGTTCTTCATCTTGTCTGGATGTACAGATCCCTGTTTGATGAACTTATTGTTTCAAATTCAGGAAGCCAACTTATTGTACCTTTTGCACTGTTTCTGCTCTTCTAGGCTTGTTAGGAAAGAAATATTATGTTTATATATGTTATTATATATGTGTGAATATATTATTATGTCTTGTTAGGAAGGAAATGCATGTATGACCTGACTAGTAGTTCTCTTGCCTACCTGTTAAATTACCTTATTCTAAGTTTCTTTAGACGAAAGCTAAATCATTGTAATATCTGAAATGTTGTGTGCTCTGCTAAATGGTGACCTGTATGTCGATGTCTGTTTCCTGTAGTTTAACGGCTATGCGGGCAGCCTGTTCTCCAGCGGACCGTACGAGAAGGACGACGAAGAGGCGGATGCCATATACGCAGCGCTGGACAAAAGAATGGATGAGAGACGCAAAGAGAGGAGGTCAGAGGTCAAACCTACGGTCTCTCTGGAAACCACAGTGTCCATCATGCAGTCTTCCGGTTAACGAGGTTGCTCTGTTTACAGGGAGCTGCGCGAGAAGGATGAGATTGAGAAATACCGTATGGAGCGACCAAAGATCCAGCAGCAGTTCTCAGATCTAAAGGTACCGCAACACCCAAAGTCAAAATGAACCATCCTATTATAAGAAGGTGGAGTCACTTTATCCACAACGTCACACGATGGTGCCCGTGATACATAGATTAAGATGGGGGGCCAAGGGTGTTAAGTGTGTTCGAATCCCAGCCAAAAGGTGGTGGGTTCCCACCCGATGCCCACAGTTCACCTGTAGTCTTCTTTGACCAGGATGCCTAGCCCCTTTCTGCTCAAGATTCTTTATTTTTTGCCATGTGTTACAAGAACTTTGGAATGCTTACTCCTCACATCCTCCCGCTATGATATCTACACAACAATAATAAACAATAATAAAGTAGGGATCATGAATTCACTGCAGTCAAAATGCATTAATAACAAGTGTCTTTAAAGAAGAAGCCTCGGAGGTGTCTGCTAAAGTCAAGTCAAGTCAAGTCAAGTTTATTGTCACTTCACAGTTTACAGTTTAGTATAAAGCAGTGATGTGAAAATCTTGTGTGCAATACCCGACGACAGACAGCAGTTATAAAATAAGATCAAATAAAAATAGATAAAATAGAATAAAAAATAGAATAAAGAATATAAAATAAAATAAAAATAAAAAATGCAATTTATAAAATGCAAAAATCAGCACAGGAAAAGAGCAATATATATATATAAATCAATGTAATAAAATATACATTGTTATATGTTATACGCCCTTGTTCAGCAGCCTGATGGCCTGACTGTGGAAGCTATCTCTAAGCCTATTTGTACGACACTTGATACTGCGGTATCGCCTGCCTGACGGTAATAGTGAGTAAAGTTCGTGGCTGGGGTGGGCAATGTCTTTTATAATTCTTTTGGCCTTGGCCACGCACCGCTGGTTGTAAATGTCCAGGAGGGAGGGGAGCTCACCTCCAACGATATACTGGGCCGTCCGCACCACCCTCTGAAGCGCTCTGCGCTCGAGTGCCGTGCAGTTCCCGTACCAGGCGGTGATACACCCTGTCAGAACACTCTCGATGGTGCCGTTGTAGAATGTTCTCAGGATGCTGGGGCCCATGCTGAATTTCTTCAGACGCCTGAGAAAATACAGGCGTTGTTGGGCCCTTTTCACCACGTGTGTGGTGTGCGTGGACCATGTGAGGTCCTCGGAGATGTGCACGCCGAGGAACTTGAAGCTGCTGACCCTCTCTACTGCAACGCCGTCGATGGAGATAGGGCTGTGCTCTCCCCTCTGCCTCCTGAAGTCCACGATCAGCTCCTTGGTCTTCTTGACGTTGAGGGCGAGGCTGTTCTCCTGGCACCACTGCTCCAGCGATCCGACCTCCTCCCTGTAGGCTGTCTCGTCGTCGCCGGCGATCAGGCCCATCACTGTCGTGTCGTCAGCAAACTTGACGTTGGAGCTGTGCATAGCCATGCAGTCGTGGGTGTAGAGGGAGTAGAGGAGAGGGCTCAGCACGCATCCCTGGGGGGCTCCCGTGTTGAGGGTCAGTGGCTCTGATGTGGTGCTGCCCATCCTCACCACCTGGCGGCGGTCCGACAGGAGGTTCAGTATCCAGCTGCACATGGATGGGGGTACGCCTAGACCTCTCAGCTTGGTGTCGAGCTTGGCAGGAACTATTGTGTTGAATGCTGAGCTGTAGTCCACAAACAGCATTCGCACATAACAGTTCTTCCCCTCCAGGTGGGAAAGGGCAGTGTGGAGGGCCATGGCAATTGCGTCGTCCGTGGATCTATTTTGACGATATGCAAATTGCCATGGGTCCAGCGTGGTAGGTAACACGGAGCAAATAAAGTCCTTGACCAACCTCTCGAAGCATTTGCTGACGATCGAGGTGAGGGCCACAGGTCTGTAGTCATTCAGGCATGTTACCTTGGTTTGTTTAGGGACAGGCACGATGGTGGATATCTTGAAGACCGCGGGGACAACAGCCTGGGACAGGGAGAGGTTGAAGATGTCTGCAAAGACTCCTGCCAACTGGTCTGCGCATGCTCTGAGGACGCGGCCCGGGATGTCGTCGGGGCCTGCCGCCTTACGGATGTTCAGCCGCTTAAAGGTGCGGCGCACATCCGCCTCCGAGATGCGCAGCTGGCTGGTCTCCCCAGTCGGTGCTGGCTTCGGCGGGCTGCCGTTTACGTCGAACCGAGCAAAAAATGTATTTAGCTCTCCTGGGAGGGAGGTAGAGGAGTTCTCTACACAACTGGTTCTCCCTCTGAAGTTCGTTATCGTCTGCAGCCCCTGCCACATACCCCTCGCATCGTGTTTCTTGAATTTATCTTCCACTCTGTCCTTATACTCCCGCTTGGCAGTGACGATGGTCTTACGGAGGTCGTAACGGGCTCTCGTATATTCCTCCGTATTCCCGGAACCAAAGGCGGCGTTACGCGCATGTAGGGCAGCGCGAACATCGCCGTTAATCCATGGTTTCTGGTTGGGATATATCCGAACCGAACGCGTACTCGTTGACGTTATTGTCCGAGGCAACGCGGAACATGTGCCAGTCAGCGTGATCAAAACAATCCTGCAGCGTAGAATCTGATTGGTCCGACCAGCATTGGACCTCCCTCACAGCGATCGGTTGCTGCTTCAGTCTCTGCCTATAGGCGGGGAGTAGCTGGATAGAGCGGTGATCTGATTTGCCGAACGGTGGGCGGAGGAGGGCCTTGTAGCCATCACGGAAGGGAGTGTAGCAGTGGTCGAGGATCCGCTCGCCCCGTGTGTTGCTCTTTATGTGTTGGTAGAACTTCGGGAGAACCTTCTTCAGGTTCGCCTTGTTGAAGTCCCCCGCCACGATGAGAGCAGCCTCGGGGTGGGCCGACTCCTGTTCGCTGATAGCCCCGTACAGTTCCTTCAGCGCTGGGTCCGTGTTGGCTTGTGGGGGAATGTAAACAGCGGTCACGGTTACCGCTGTAAACTCCCGAGGTAGCCAGTATGGACGGCACATAAGCATCAGGTACTCCAGGTCCGGGGAACAAAAAGACTTGAGGGGATAAATAACTAAATAGTAGTATTTAGTAATAAATTGTCACTAAATCATTTAGAAGTCATCCGTCTTGACAGCCAATGTACTGTATGCCCCATTTCAATGTTAGTCTTGAAATGTTTTTTGCACATCACTGTCCCAGTTTACACTACCCCCTCTGTTCCACTAGCCTGAAATAAACGTGAACTTGATCTCCAGCCTCGCTTTGAGGTCCCTCCACCCGTGTATCTTCTCATTTTCCCGCTCAACGTCTCTTTCTCCTCTGGTGTTTTCTTCCCGCAGAGGAAGCTGGCGGAGGTGTCTGAGGACGACTGGCTGAGCATCCCGGAGGTGGGCGACGCCCGCAACAAGCGCCAGAGGAACCCGCGCCACGAGAAGCTCACGCCCATGCCGGACAGCTTCTTCTCCAAGCACCTTCAGTCCGGTGACAAAAACACCAGCGTGGACCCGCTGAAGGGGGTACGTGTGATGTATGGAATGGGGCCTTTTTAGAGCGGCGTCCTCGGTCGTAGTAAGGGAACGTACCGGCGGGGGTCAGGCTCTCCCTCTGCACAATCAGCGGGGGTCAGGCTCTCCCTCTGCACGTACCAGCGGGGGTCAGGCTCTCCCTCTGCACGTACCGGCGGGGGTCAGGCTCTCCCTCTGCACAACCAGCGGGGGTCAGGCTCTCCCTCTGCACGTACCGGCGGGGGTCAGGCTCTCCCTCTGCACGTACCAGCGGGGGTCAGGCTCTCCCTCTGCACGTACCGGCGGGGGTCAGGCTCTCCCTCTGCACGTACCGGCGGGGGTCAGGCTCTCCCTCTGCACAACCAGCGGGGGTCAGGCTCTCCCTCTGCACGTACCGGCGGGGGTCAGGCTCTCCCTCTGCACGTACCAGCGGGGGTCGGGCTCTCCCTCTGCACAACCAGCGGGGGTCAGGCTCTCCCTCTGCACGTACCGGCGGGGGTCGGGCTCTCCCTCTGCACGTACCGGCGGGGGTCAGGCTCTCCCTCTGCACAACCAGCGGGGGTCAGGCTCTCCCTCTGCACGTACCAGCGGGGGTCAGGCTCTCCCTCTGCACGTACCAGCGGGGGTCAGGCTCTCCCTCTGCACGTACCAGCGGGGGTCAGGCTCTCCCTCTGCACGTACCGGCGGGGGTCAGGCTCTCCCTCTGCACGTACCGGCGGGGGTCAGGCTCTCCCTCTGTACGTACCGGCGGGGGTCAGGCTCTCCCTCTGCACGTACCGGCGGGGGTCAGGCTCTCCCTCTGCACGTACCGGCGGGGGTCAGGCTCTCCCTCTGCACGTACCGGCGGGGGTCAGGCTCTCCCTCTGCACGTACCGGCGGGGGTCAGGCTCTCCCTCTGCACGTACCGGCGGGGGTCGGGCTCTCCCTCTGCACGTACCGGCGGGGGTCGGGCTCTCCCTCTGCACGTACCGGCGGGGGTCGGGCTCTCCCTCTGCACGTACCGGCGGGGGTCAGGCTCTCCCTCTGCACGTACCGGCGGGGGTCAGGCTCTCCCTCTGCACGTACCAGCGGGGGTCGGGCTCTCCCTCTGCACGTACCGGCGGGGGTCGGGCTCTCCCTCTGCACGTACCGGCGGGGGTCAGGCTCTCCCTCTGCACGTACCAGCGGGGGTCGGGCTCTCCCTCTGCACGTACCGGCGGGGGTCGGGCTCTCCCTCTGCACGTACCGGCGGGGGTCGGGCTCTCCCTCTGCACGTACCGGCGGGGGTCGGGCTCTCCCTCTGCACGTACCGGCGGGGGTCGGGCTCTCCCTCTGCACGTACCGGCGGGGGTCGGGCTCTCCCTCTGCACGTACCGGCGGGGGTCGGGCTCTCCCTCTGCACGTACCGGCGGGGGTCGGGCTCTCCCTCTGCACGTACCAGCGGGGGTCAGGCTCTCCCTCTGCACGTACCGGCGGGGGTCGGGCTCTCCCTCTGCAGAGTGGACCCAGCTGTGATTCTGAAGGACAGCTTAGCGCTGTATGAAGCCAGCGGGCCGACGTGGGACACGGGGGATGGGCCTCCTTGTCTCTCCATCAGTCGAGGTGTGTTATGTAACCCGGAGCCGTCTCCCAGGTCCGTTAACGCCGCTCTCTCCCCACCAGCTGGGGGGTCTGAACACCCCCTACCCGGGCGGCGTCACCCCCGGGACCGGGGAGCTGGACATGAGGAAGATCGGCCAGGCCAGGAACACGCTCATGGACATGAGGCTCAGCCAGGTAACCCGTGGACATTATTACTATTATTTTAAACCCGCGGCGTGTACGCTGGTCCGTTAGCGACCTCTAGTGGCCGGAGTTGCGCTTACTTTGTTAATATGGTTTTGTTAGCTTTGTGCTAGTAGAAAAGTTTCATAGTGCAATTTGTGTGGTTTAATTTCTTAACTTTTAACTTATTCTTTGCATCTGAAAAGCTGTCAAATTCCAGGTGTAGAGCACCAGCTCATCATTAGATAACATAAGAGAAGTCAGATGTTGGGACGCTGTTGTGTAGAGGAATGCAGAGGAGAGACACGGGGGGTCTTCAGTGTTCCTGTTCTTCATCCCCAGGTGTCCGACTCGGTGAGTGGACAGACGGTGGTGGATCCCAAAGGGTATCTGACAGACCTCAACTCCATGATCCCAACCCACGGAGGAGACATCAGGTGAGGGACAACACTCGTCTTAGGGGGTGTCCATGTCTGAGGGATGGGGGGGTTCGGGTCTTAAGGGTTAGGGGGTCCATGTCTTAGTGGGGGTTCAGGTCTAAGGGGGTGTCCGGGTCTTAGGAGTGGGTGGGTCCCGGTCTTAGGGGGTGTCCAGGTCTTAGGGGGTGTCCGGGTCTTAGGGTTGGGGGGTCCGGGTCTAAGGGGTTGGGGGGTCCCGGTCTTAGGGGGTGTCCAGGTCTTAGGGGGTGTCCAGGTCTTAGGGTTGGGGGGTCCGGGTCTAAGGGGTTGGGGGGTCCCGGTCTTAGGGGGAGGTCCAGGTATCTTGTTATGTGATGTATTAACGTTTTTAGATTTGATCATTTTAGATCAGGTCATGTCATTTGATTATGAAAGGTGATTTTGGGTATTCATGCTACATTACATCTTAATACAACACATTTAAGTAAGTGTGTGTGTTTGTGTGCGTGTTTGTGTGCGTGATGGGGTCCTCTCTTGTCCTCCAGTGACATCAAGAAGGCCCGTCTACTGCTGAAGTCGGTCCGTGAGACCAACCCCCACCACCCCCCCGCCTGGATCGCCTCGGCCCGTCTGGAGGAGGTGACGGGCAAGCTGCAGGTGGCCCGTAACCTCATCATCAAGGGAACGGAGATGTGTCCTAAGGTGAGGGCTCCAGGACACTCGCTCAAGGTCACTCGCTCAGAACTCATAATCCACGCTGCTATGCATGGTGCTATGCATGCTGCAGTGGATAAACACTATATTTATATATATTTTATATATATATTGTATACAAACACTCCATCATCAAAGAGGTTATCTTTCTACCGTTTGTCCGTTAGCAAGATTGTTCAGTTTTGAACAGATCTCTCTCTCTCTCTGAGCCTGTCCCTAATCCAGAACAGAGATCTCTCTCTCTCTCCGAGCCTGTCCCTAATCCAGAACAGAGATCTCTCTCTCTCTCTGAGCCTGTCCCTAATCCAGAACAGAGATCTCTCTCTCTCTCCGAGCCTGTCCCTAATCCAGAACAGAGATCTCTCTCTCTGAGCCTGTCCCTAATCCAGAACAGAGATCTCTCTCTCTCTCCGAGCCTGTCCCTAATCCAGAACAGAGATCTCTCTCTCTCTCCGAGCCTGTCCCTAATCCAGAACAGAGATCTCCCTCTCTCTCCGAGCCTGTTTCTAATCCAGAACAGAGATCTCTCTCTCGGAGCCTGTTTCTAATCCAGAACAGAGATCTCTCTCTCTCTCTGAGCCTGTCCCTAATCCAGAACAGAGATCTCTCTCTCTCTCTGAGCCTGTCCCTAATCCAGAACAGAGATCTCTCTCTCTCTCTGAGCCTGTCCCTAATCCAGAACAGAGATCTCTCTCTCTCTCTGAGCCTGTCCCTAATCCAGAACAGAGATCTCTCTCTCTCTCTGAGCCTGTCCCTAATCCAGAACAGAGATCTCTCTCTCTCTCTGAGCCTGTCCCTAATCCAGAACAGAGATCTCTCTCTCTCTCCGAGCCTGTCCCTAATCCAGAACAGAGATCTCTCTCTCTCTCGGAGCCTGTTTCTAATCCAGAACAGAGATCTCTCTCTCGGAGCCTGTTTCTAATCCAGAACAGAGATCTCTCTCTCTGAGCCTGTCCCTAATCCAGAACAGATCTCTCTCTCTCTCTGAGCCTGTCCCTAATCCAGAACAGATCTCTCTCTCTCTCTCGGAGCCTGTTTCTAATCCAGAACAGAGATCTCTCTCTCGGAGCCTGTTTCTAATCCAGAACAGAGATCTCTCTCTCAGAGCCTGTTCCTAATCCAGAACAGAGATCTCTCTCTCGGAGCCTGTTCCTAATCCAGAAGAGAGATCTCTCTCTCGGAGCCTGTTCCTAATCCAGAAGAGAGATCTCTCTCTCGGAGCCTGTTTCTAATCCAGAAGAGAGATCTCTCTCTCTCTCGGAGCCTGTTCCTAATCCAGAGACGGATCTCACTCAGGCTCGTAGACACCACTCATCGTTCGACGTCAACACGTTGATCAACTAACATTGGCGTGTCATGTGAAGTGAGTTTCATTCTGTGTGTGGTCCCTGCTGACCAACCTGTCTCTCTCTCTCTCCCCCCCCCCTGGCCCAGAGTGAGGACATGTGGCTGGAGGCGGCCCGTCTCCAGCCGGGGGACACGGCCAAGGCGGTGGTGGCCCAGGCGGTGCGCCACCTGCCCGGCTCGGTGCGGATCTACATCAGGGCCGCCGAGCTGGAGACAGACGTCAGGGCCAAGAAGAGGGTGCTCCGGAAGGGTGAGTCCCTGTTTTAAACACCTGGTTTCTATACAATGTAATTCATGTCCCCTGGGTTTTACGATGGGGTTGGGCTTTATGGGTCTAAAGGTTGTCAACATCTTATTTGAGATATGACCTGATCACCAAGCTTATTCCAAATACTAAAATGGGCTGAAATGGAAAGCTTGGTGAATGAATACACCTTTACAAGGTCGCCTGTGATCAGTCTTCTACCGCTTATTCTACCGTCTGAATCTTGAGTCTCTTGTCTTCCAAATGAATCCACGCACCCACACCGCCAAAAACAACCAGACTCCACCAGGGTTATTGCCCGGTGGAGTAGTCCACCAGCAGCTGGTTCCCATCACTGTCCCTCAGGGACTCGGGGCCTCCTCAGAGTCCTCTACGTGTCCTTGTCTGCTCCCTGTCTCTGAAGCATGTCCTCTTCTTTTACACAACACACACAAACAGGGCCGTGTCAGTACTTACGCCCATGATCTCCGTCTAACTTGTGTCCCGCTGGTGGTTTAAACCATACAGGTAGGTGTTCTATAAACTGTCTTTGTGTCCCTTCTCGGTCTCAGCCCTGGAGAACGTGTCCAAGTCGGTGCGTCTGTGGAAGACTGCGGTGGAGCTGGAGGATCCAGAGGACGCTAGGATCATGCTGAGCAGAGCGGTGGAGTGCTGCCCCACCAGCGTGGAGGTGCTGACCCACAGCCCACCCACAGTAGCCTCACTACGGATGATCTCGCCTGGTGTCCCTTAACCTCTCCTATGACCTCCCCTCTCTCCCCCCCTAGCTGTGGCTGGCGCTGGCCCGGCTGGAGACCTACGAGAACGCCCGGCGAGTCCTGAACAAGGCCCGCGAGAACATCCCCACAGACCGCCACATCTGGATCACCGCCGCCAAGCTGGAGGAGGCCAACGGCAACACGCAGATGGTGGAGAAGATCATCGACCGGGCCATCACCTCGCTGGGCGCCAACGGCGTGGAGATCAACCGGGAGCAGTGGATACAGGTGTGTGTGTCGGTCTGTCTGTGTGTGTCAGTCTCTGTGTGTGTGTGTGTCCAAGAGAACACAATGACACTTGGTTCCGTACTAAGATGATCAGACATCATGTCTGGTATCTGTTCCACATCGTTTACCAAATGAAGACGGCGCCCACATTCCCGGTACAGTTCAGATGTTTTGGGGTTATGTAGAGGAATTATAACTCCATAAACATTTGAACCTTTGACCTCTTGCTTCATAATGTGTGTTGGTGTTCCTGAAGGGAGAGAGAGACCAATATGTTGTGTTGATACAGCTTCTGTTCTTCTCTGTTGAGAATTTAAAAGAAGTGACCTCAAAACGGCCTTTGGTTTTTGCAGTCTTGTTTCTCACTTGGATCCACTCTCTAAGTGCCAGGAAATATTCAGTTACCCAAAGGGGCGGGCGGGGGGGAAACAGCAGAGATTTCAAAACAAATTGGCAGCTCTGCAGAGCAGAGCATAGTTTGTGTTTATTTGTCCTCTGTTGCCATGGATACTGTCACTGTTTACCCCAAGGGGAGCGTTGTGTAAAGTAAACGAGGCCGTGATTTCCACGGTTATGGCTGTCAATAAACGGCAACTGGCCGAGGGAGCAAAGAAAGACTTATCCTGACGAGAAACAGTCAGCCGCTTCCGACGAGAAGGAGAGGGAGAAAGAGATGGTTGGAGTGAGAAAGGGAGAGAGAGAAAGACGGGCCAGCTGGTCGGCCAGACTTCTTGTCGTCTCTCACGCTCTCCCCCTTCAGTCTGCCTCCTAAACGTCTCCTCCTCCTCCTGCAGGATGCGGAGGAGTGTGACAAGGCCGGCAGCGTGGCCACCTGCCAGGCCGTCATCCGGGCGGTCATCGGGATCGCCATTGAAGAGGAGGACTGCAAGCACACCTGGATGGAGGACTCAGAAAGTGTGGGTATCTTCACCGGGCTCTACCCCCTCCTCATCTCCCTGTAAAGCTGTACATGTTCTAGTGTTGACGCTGTGTGTGTGTTGCAGTGTGTGTCCCACGGGGCCCTGGAGTGTGCGAGGGCCATCTACGCCCACGCCCTGCAGGTGTTTCCCAGCAAGAAGAGTGTGTGGCTACGTGCCGCCTACTTTGAGAAGAACCACGGGACCAGGTAGTTCACCGCTGTCCTCCTGGGGATCGCCTGCAACGTTCACCAGCTTGTGTTTGTGTTTAAGACCACACTTTAGTTCAAATTGTTCCCAAGCTTGATTAAATAAAACGGTTATTACCAGAGACACAGATAGCTGCTACTTGCTTAACAAATTGTGGCTGTATACATACAACACATAACACATAACAACAGAACCTCACACCTCAAGAGTCTCGCTGGTTTTAAAGG
>CM051013.1:1362616-1387616 GCA_027704905.1 Muraenolepis orangiensis | reverse complement strand
CATACTGGGTCTATATCAACATCTGGTGTTTAAACATACTGGGTCTATATCAACATCTGGTGTTTAAACATACTGGGTCTATATGACCATCTGGTGTTTAAACATACTGGGTCTATATCAACATCTGGTGTTTAAACATACTGGGTCTATATCAACATCTAGTGTTTAAACATACTGGGTCTATATCAACATCTAGTGTTTAAACATACTGGGTCTATATCAACATCTAGTGTTTAAACATACTGGGTCTATATCAACATCTAGTGTTTAAACATACTGGGTCTATATCAACATCTAGTGTTTAAACATACTGGGTCTATATCAACATCTAGTGTTTAAACATACTGGGGCTATATGACCATCTGGTGTTTAAACATACTGGGGCTATATCAACATCTAGTGTTTAAACATACTGGGTCTATATGACCATCTGGTGTTTAAACATACTGGGGCTATTTGACCATCTGGTGTTTAAACATACTGGGGCTATTTGACCATCTGGTGTTTAAACATACTGGGTCTATATGACCATCTGGTGTTTAAACATACTGGGTCTATATGACCATCTGGTGTTTAAACATACTGGGTCTATATCAACATCTAGTGTTTAAACATACTGGGTCTATATCAACATCTAGTGTTTAAACATACTGGGTCTATATCAACATCTAGTGTTTAAACATACTGGGTCTATATCAACCTCTAGTGTTTAAACATACTGGGTCTATATCAACATCTAGTGTTTAAACATACTGGGGCTATATCAACATCTAGTGTTTAAACATACTGGGTCTATATCAACATCTAGTGTTTAAACATACTGGGGCTATATCAACATCTAGTGTTTAAACATACTGGGTCTATATCAACGTCTAGTGTTTAAACATACTGGGTCTATATCAACATCTAGTGTTTAAACATACTGGGTCTATATCAACATCTAGTGTTTAAACATACTGGGTCTATATCAACATCTGGTGTTTAAACATACTGGGTCTATATCAACATCTAGTGTTTAAACATACTGGGTCTATATCAACATCTAGTGTTTAAACATACTGGGTCTATATCAACCTCTAGTGTTTAAACATACTGGGTCTATATCAACATCTAGTGTTTAAACATACTGGGTCTATATCAACATCTAGTGTTTAAACATACTGGGGCTATATGAGCACTATGCGGTGTCACGTTAATCACAACCCTAGCATCACTAGTTGATCTGTGGTCCTCCTCTGGGGTGACGGTCCAGTGGGGACTACTGGTTCACACTGAACCCCTGGGTTACGCTTCTATGAACCCCTGGGTTACGGTTCTATGAACCCCTGGGTTACGCTTCTATGAACCCCTGGGTTACGCTTCTATGAACCCCTGGGTTACGCTTCTATGAACCCCTGGGTTACGCTTCTATGAACCCCTGGGTTACGCTTCTATGAACCCCTGGTTACGCTTCTATGAACCCTGGGTTACGCTTCTATGAACCCCTGGGTTACGGTTCTAGTCCTGCGGCCTCTCTTCGTCCCTCCAGGCATCCTGTGGGCCGAGGCCGTGTTCCTGGAGGCCCGGCCTCAGAGGAAGACCAAGAGTGTGGACGCCCTGAAGAAGTGTGAACACGACCCCCACGTCCTGCTGGCCGTAGCCAAGTAGGTTCTTCATCACCACCACCGTCGTCATCATCTTCACTTTGCTGTCAACTGTCACTCTGGATATTTCTTGAGGATGAACAATGAATATGATCTAAATTCCAATATGACCAGCAATATCCACATCGCAGAAACTGTCATTTTTGGATGAAATGTGTGACAAAACAGCACAATAAATATAAGATCTCTGAAAACACATCAATATATACGTGTGTATAGATATATATATATCTATATATATATATAGATATATATATATAGATATCGATCGACCGACCGACCGACCATGCATCCATGACCACACATAACGGTGTTTTTGTCGCCCCCCTCAGGTTGTTCTGGAGCGAGCGTAAGATCACCAAGGCCAGGGAGTGGTTCCTGAGGACGGTGAAGATCGAGCCGGACCTGGGGGACGCCTGGGCCCTCTTCTACAAGTTTGAGCTGCAGCACGGAACCGAGGTAACCACCTCAGTACCCGTAGGAAGAGGCCTCATCCCGACCGGCTCCTGAGGAGGGAACCGTTCCGCTCACGGAGTGTCCTGCTTGGTCTTGTGTTTCCTCTATATTAGGGAAGTGGCTGAACTGAACATAGTGGATACACTACAGCGCCCCCTGTAGGACAGTACTATTAATGTTTCCACTTGGATTCCGTCGTCGACATTCCTGTCATTTTAAGTCAATCACACGAGTATCACAGAAAAACAATCCAGACTGTACTCACATGAATATATCTTAGATCAATTCAATTGTATTTATTCTAGTCTGCAACATCTGCAGCTGTCTCCACAGAAGCGTGTAGGTTCCTCCTGTATTACAAAATATCTCAGTTCCCCTTCAGTGGTGCGAAGCTCTGAGGATAAGAGTACGACTCGATAGAAGTAAACAACCCCCTCTCCTCTGTTTCTCCCCCTCTCCTCTCCTCTTCCCCACTCCTACTCTCCCCCTCTCTTCTCCTCTTCCCCTCTCCTCATCTCCCCCTCTCCTCGTCTCCTCCTCTCTTACTCTCCCCCTCTCCTCGTCTTACTCTCTCCTCTAACCCTCTCCACCTCTCCTACTCCTCTCTTACTCTCCTCGTCTCACTCTCCTCTTCTCCCCCTCTTTCCCCGCCCACCAGGAGCAGCAGGAGGAGGTGCGTAAGCGGTGTGAGAACGCAGAGCCCCGTCACGGGGAGCTGTGGTGCGCCGAGTCCAAACACGTCCTCAACTGGCAGAAGAAGATCGGAGAGATCCTCAGCCAGGTGGCCGGCAAGTTCAAGAACACTTTCTGAGGACCGCTGGAGAGGACCGGACGCCCCGCTAGCGCTCGGTGTGTGTGTTCAGTCAACACACTCATTCATTTCAGCTGTTGTTTTTTTCATTCCTTTGGTTGTCGTCGCTCCGGCTGAATTGTGGATAACAAATAAAAACTTATTTTTATGGGTTAATTTAGTCCTGTACTTTTAATTTGTTGTGTGTTTTGAGTAAACTTGTGCATAAACTCTTCAAGGAAACTCCTGTTGTGTGATTCCTTACTTGTGACTGTTCTCCTTGGCACTGTTCCTGAACGTTCACATTCCAACTGTTCCAAGTGGCTGGCTTTGAACACCATATTATTAAAACTCAGTAAATTACTTAAGTTAAAATGTATTTTCTGACAGTTATAATGTCTATGATTATCTCCCATTCCATGCCCTTTCATTAGCCTTTATTCGTCTTTTGTTGTTAGTTTACCAAGCAAGTAAACCAACAGGAAACCGAATACATTTTTTTTTTTTAACTCTTCCACTTTGCACCAAGCGAAAACGAAAGTGCTGATTTAGAAGGTTTTCCCTGACTTGATGAGACTTGAGTTTGGAAACCGAATCTCGGTGAGCAGCCCATGACGGGGGAGGAAACCGGAGCATGTGGGCATCTCCACCGGGCTGCTGATCACCGGAGTCCCGCTGTCCTCCGCCCGGTCCTTCTTTAGGACACCGTCACCTCTAGCCCGGTCCTTCTTTAGGACACCGTCACCTCTAGCCCGGTCCTTCTTTAGGACACCGTCACCTCTAGCCCGGCCCTTCTTTAGGACACCGTCACCTCTAGCCCGGTCCTTCTTTAGGACACCGTCACCATCACTGCTCGTCACTCCCCTGGTCGTCTGATGGACTATCACTATCTATCACTATCCTCCTTAAGGCGGTGGCTCTTCATGTGTGGATCCTGCAATCAAATATGATCAATGGTGAGTTAGCATCAACTGCAGCGCAAACAGACACCTGATGCGCTTTAAAGTCCCGCCGTGTAATATTGATCAGGTTCTGTTTGAAATGGCTCCAGATCCACACGTAATTTGCAGTACAGATCAGCTGATCTCTTGTTTACCCATGGAGCGTTAGGAGAAGCAGTTACCCATTGTGCAATAGAAGCTCTGCGTTCATCCTCCGAGCCTCAACTTACCGTGTTACTATACCGCACAGGCTCTGAACCACTGAACTTACTGTGTTGCTATACCCCACAGGCTCTGAACGGGTCTATCCTGCGAGGTGTCCCCATGCTCCTTGTGCTGGCCGTGTGCTGCGGTAAACCCCCGTGTAACTACAAGGAAATACACCACACGTACCGAGACATCGTCCTGGTGGAGCTCCATCGTCTGGTACGCACAGAGATGGCGGTGGGGTTTGTATTTGTGTGTTGTGCATTTCGATGTTAATTACAATGAATGGCCACTGAAGAGAGGATGGGGAAGACGCACATTACAATGCGCCACTGTGTGGAGTCTAGTGGTCTCCTCCCATGTTACCAAATCATCAGCAGAATGGCCATCGTGCGTTTCGCTGACCAAGATAACGTATTTATTTCAGAATTTGACCGGCTCACTTAACATAGCCCAAGAGAAGGACCACTGCCCACCCGGGAAGGTAAACACCTCCAGCACCTATCGGAGCTGACCTTGTTTCAGCACCATGGACAGGGGTCAACAGATATGGTTCTCATGTGGGCTTGTTCACAGCTCGTGCGTAATGCGTAATGTCGTCCCTTTCTCCCCTCGCCAGGCGCACCACGTCCTGCGCTCCATTTACAGCCTGACGCGACGGTTCCGGTGCCACAGTGTGGGTGAGAGGCCGGAGAGGGACCTGGAGAAGCCAGTGGACAGCATGGAGCATCTTCTCACTCAACACTGCAGTCGGAACCTGGTGAGCAAAGGGTTTACCAGGATAACTTGATAAACACCGGTCCTGCAGATGACCGATCTGATCTTTTCATGTGTATGTATGCTAGAACACAATTTATCTGTAGTTTGTGATCCCAGCCATGAAAAAGGCATAATTATTATATGGCAAAAGATCAAAGGAAAGGCATGTAATACCACGTCTGTACCACGATGACAGCCATTTATATACTGATCTTGTTGGTATAACGGCTTACCTGCTCACTACCTGCTCATACTTGTATACTTACCTGTATAAATATATATATATACCTATATCTGCACATATCTCATACCTACTCTATAAGTTATTGTATACCTGTTTTTATACCTACCTTTACATCTTATTTAACCTCTGTACATTATATATTACCATGCACTTTAATATAACATTTGCACTCTGGTTAGATGACAACTTATTTTCTCTGTACTTGTGCTGTACAATGACAACACATTAGAACGTATGCTTGTGTCTTCAGGTAAAGAAAGATAAAGTCTGTGGCGTCAGAAGGACACGAGGGAAGAGGAGACGCCGGCTACAGCTCCTCGGCCTCCTCAGGACGCTCCTCGGCTGCTGGCAGAAGTTTCAAAGCATTGTTTCACAAAACCTTTCAAAAGACTAACGCAGCTCTGGTCTGATATCCACGGGACGACCCAGACTATCAAAACATTTGTTAAATGAGAACATGTAAATAGACCAAACGCAGTGTATCAAGAAGCCTTTATGTACCAATATGATGGACCAGTTAGAATGCTATCACTTCCATTAGTTCATGAATCATACCAATGAACTGAATGTAAGTCATACAGATAGTGTACATATCTCTATACTGTATGTTTGAATGTGGAATGTGGAGATATTATGCTATCACATGTTTTTATATAAAACACACAAGTCTGATTGCACAACATGAAGGAGGTGATAATTTTGTGGTTGCACTAAGTGATGAATCAGATCAATCCATGTCAAAGTGTGGCCTTGTGGTGATTGCAGTGCTATTAGCAAACTACTATATCCGTTCAGAAGCATTCAATAACAACCGGACGTCCTGTGATGGTCATTTTTATTCAGTAGAAACATTCTTTAAAGGCAGATTAGTCCTCAGTCTATAGTGCTGTAGATCTTACAGTGTAAATACGCTAGTTTCTGGGCCTGGCGTTTCCTCAGCAGAGGGAACCACTCCCAGTGGTGGAGCTCCACCACCCGGTACCCGGCCAGCTTCAACTGCCGTCTCTTCATGGCGTGAAGCCCCATCAGCTGCTCAGAGTGGTAGCAGTAGTGGTTCCTGTTGGACACCTGGATGGCCAGCTTGATGACCTTGTTAAAGGACCCCGGGGTGTGAGTCGAGACGCCAGGCCCGGTCGGGAACAGCTCCGTCTCAACACCTCCGCGGGCCTCCGGTCTGCTGAGGTCTGGCGGGTGAGATTGAAGCGAGGGTGCTGAAGGCTCCAGGGCCTTTGGAGAGGTGAGCAGCTGCGCTAGGAGGTCCTCAGTGAGCCTCACCCCTACCAGCCCCAACAAGGTCTTGTGAGAAGAACCGGTTGGCAAGCTGTTCTCTGGGACTACAGCGCTCTCAAGGCACGAGTTCACGGGTAGCGGAGTCCCAGTGGAGTCCAGATGAACCTCCAGGTCGACGGAGCGGGTGTGGGGCAGAACCATCCTCTTACTGACAAACTGTTGGCCACCGAGGAGATGACACAGCAGCCTCTCCGCCTCCAGAACCTCCGGTTTCTGGCATATGTCCGACTGAGCGGTCTTCCACAGCCATTCAGCGGCCTCTTGTCTCGGTCCGGCGTCCAGACGCGGGCCCGTCCAGCGAGGCAGCTCCAGTCCCACCGCCCCGTCCAGAGTGAACAGATCTTTGCTCAAGTCCAGCTGGGTCTTTCTCAACGCCTCGCTGACAAACTCGGGGCTCAGGGCCAGGGCCAGGAGGTCCTCGGGGAACTGAGCAGCGAAGGCCAGGCCCATGAGGCCGGTGAGAAGGTGCTCGGGGAAGCGCTGGAACTCGGCCTTCCTCCGTCTCATGGCCTCGACGAGGTCGGAGTAGAACTCCGGGCAGCGGGACGGGGGGACTCCCAGCGCGCCGAAGGACCACAGCAGCTTGCATGCGTCTTTGCTCCGGCACCGCTGCACCACGGAGGGCAGCCTCTCCGCCACGGCCGCGAGGATGGGCTCGCTGCGGTAATGGAGGGCGGAGCACGCCAGCGTCACGTGCATCAGCCCGATGACGCCCATCCCCGGGACGCGGCGCGGGACCTCCTGAGCCATGGCCTCCAGCCACGCCACGTGGTCCAGGTGGCTGAACCGCAGCAGCTTAAAGACGTTCACCACGGCGAAGTCGCTCATCTCCTGAGCCACAGAGCAGGCCCGGTCCACCAGGAGGGCCACCGCCCTCAGGGAGAGGGACGTCTGGGACTTGAAGAGCCCCAGGCACACGATGCCAACCTCCTCCGGGTCCAGTTTCTCCAGGTGGCGTGTCAGGACCTGCGCTAGCGGCTCTACCAAGTCTTTTGGGCAGTGCCTTCCTTCCCCCATGATGTACAACAACTGAACCAGCTCAGCGACGCCCAGGAGCCGCAGAGACGGGCCGACCGCCTCGTAGAGCCTCTCCAGGAACCGAGGCGCCTTCTTCTTGAGGCAACGCCACAGGTCGGCGGCCAGCAGCAGCTGGCGGAGGCTCATCCGAGAGGCCCGGTGCACCAGCTCGCTCTCGAAGGACCCCAGGACGCCGTGAGAGGCGGGGAGGTCCAGCCACACCAGCGACTCCAGCGCCCGCAGCAGCTCAGGGTGGCTGAAGCGCGGCAGGTTCTCGGCCGTGCACCGCAGCAGCTCCGGGAAGCGGGTGTGGCTTCTCACCGACGCCGTCTCCTCCGGGCTCACGTGACTCAGCTCCCCGAGGAGCTCGGCCACCTCCGGCGCCGTCGGGCCGTCCTTCGACGTCGCCGCGTTGCCGAGAAGCAGGAACGCCCGTTCGGACGGGATGGCGTTCGGCCTCCGACTGAGGTCAAGGGTCGTAGAGGCGTATTCTGGCCGGCATCGCCGAAAGGCCCGCGGGTCAGGCTTATAATCGTCGTCCTCCGACCGGGCTTCTCTCCGGTCGACGGACCGCCCCGGGGTCCCGTCCTCGGAGCCTTCGTCCGGTTTGTTTTTGATGACACTGCGGCCGCCGGTCTGACGCCTGGAGGGCGGGGCGACGACCGGCTCCACGCTCTCCTTCTCGGGGAGGCGGCGGTACGCGGTGGGGTCGTAGCGCGGACGCCTTAACCCCGGGACGGCTGCCTCTCTGTCCCCCTCCTGCTCATCAGCCTCCGGTTTGCCGGGAGCCCCGTGGAGCAGCCTCGCCCCGCGGAGCAGCCTCGCCCCGCGGAGGTCCTCATAGTGCTGAAAGGAGGCGTGGCCTCGCCTGGCCAGCCGTCGACAGATCCCCAACGCAGACATCGACTGGTGTTGCTGAAAGGCAACGAAGAAAGAAATGAAGTAAAGAACAACTCACATTTAGTCAAAGTTCTTATGCAGAGCAGGAGCACACATTTCCAAACATGTTACCACACGCACACACACACACACACACACACACACACACACACACACACACACACACACACACACACACACACACACACACACACACACACACACACACACACACACACACACACACACACACACACACACACACACACACACACACACACACACACACACACACACACACACACACTAGTATCCTCGTCCTGATGATTCCTTACCTCCAGCTGAAGGGTATCGGTCGGTGACCTTTTAACGTCTCGGTCCACTTCCAGGTGGGCACAAGTGTCACATTGTGTACTGGTCCGTTTTCAAGGCCAATAAAGAAATAGAACCCGAAGACAGCTGCTGTGTGTTCGCATCGTTTATATAAATATAAACACAGTGGAGAAGACAGCTCACAGTTTAACTTAACGTGGCGTCACATAACCGGAAGTGTGTTACCAATATTGAACCCCGACCGTGTACAGTATTTGACTTTTTAATTGTTTGACTTAAAAAATATATAAAAATCGATTAAACTCAAATATATTACTTTACTGATTAACCTTGAAGCTTTTTTTGTTAAGTCAGAAATATATTTTCACAAGAAACAAAACGGCCGTTTTCGCCACCGTTTCTGTTGCGGCAGCGGACCCTTTGCTGGAGTAGTGTGTTTCACACCGGAGGACTGATGTGACGCACAGTCTTGAAAACACGATCTCCCGAATCGATATTGACGTATGGCGTTACTGTTTCTAACACGTAACTTTTGCAACAATTACAAGACATAAATACGTTTAAGTGTAACGATGTGTTGTCTTCTTGTGGTTGTAGCCTACAGACATCTCGTTAGTGTGTTGACATGTGAACCAACATGCATGAGACCGACACGCTGCAGGTGATTTAAATCGATTTAAATCATATTGATTGTGTTTCCTTCAGCAGTAAACGTGTGACTGAGCAACCATGGCCGGTGTGGACATGGACCCGGAGGTCGCCCGGAGGCTGTTCGAGGAGGGCGCCACGCTGGTCCTCCTGGGCGTCCCTCAGGGCACCGAGCTGGGCATCGACTACAAGAGCTGGCAGGTGGGCCCGCGCTTCAGAGGGGTCAAGATGATTCCTCCGGGTCTCCACTTCCTGCACTACTCTTCCTCTAACCCGGCGCACATCGGGGGGGAGACCGGCCCCAAGACCGGCCTCTTCCTCACCCTGAAACCCCGGGACATCCTGCTGGCCAACTGGGATCCCAAGGAGGAAGACCTCAACTTCTCGGCCTCTGAGGACGAGGAGGAGGTGAGTCGCGTGAGGGCCAACCTGCAGGACCTGGACCCGTTCCTCGGGCCCTACCCTTACGACGTGATGAGGAAGTGGGTGTCCCTGACCGACCGCCTGACCCAGGACGTGGCGGCCCGGCTCCAGCCCCTGTCGGGCCGAGTGTGCGCCTTCTGCGACGTGGTCCCCGAGCTGCAGCTCACACACACCAAGGACCGGGAGGAGAGCAACCTGCCCAAGAACGACGTGGCGTGCCAGAGCATGAAGGAGGGCCTGGACCGGCTGCCCCTGATGAAGCAGCGCGAGGGCACCGAGCTGCGCTTCTCCAGCATCCCCAGACAGACCTACCCGCCGGGGGCCACGCCCGCCCAGATCACCCAGTGTAGCCTGGACCTCAGCTACGCCCTGAAGACTCTGCTGGAGGAGAACCACAAACTACAGCCCCTCGACGTCCTGGGTGAGGGTCAGCAGGGTGGGCTGGGGGTCAGAGGCCAAGGGTCATTCGCTTATTCTTGATTTGTTACTAAATGCTTTTAAATAATACAATTATAGGAATAAAGTCAATGACTTATCAAAACAAAAAGGTAAGGGCTAAGAACAGACAGACTCGCTCTCGTGTGTCTTAAGTCACTTTGGATAAAAGGGTCTTCAAGATGTTTTTATTCGTGGTAACTAATCCATTCACTCCTGCTGTATGAATTTCAACAATAGTATACTAGACTAAACGATGCAATACTATACTATAGCAACACTCTACATTAATATACTGTTTACACACCAGATTTGTAGACCGAGTGTACTTTTTATACCTGTTTTTACACCTAGTAGACTGTTTTTACAAAATATTTAACCACTGTTTATTATATATTACCATGAACTATACTGTAACATTTGCACTCTGGTTAGATGCTAAGTAATGCTTATGAATGACAATACATTAGAATCTAATATACTATAAACATCTGCTAAATGAATGAATAATAATTAACATAATTAGTTGAATAATAAATCGTTATAATAATGATGATGATGATGATGATGCGTTCCCTCCCTGCAGGCGAGCTCCAGTTCTCCTTCGTGGTCTTTGTGATCGGTAACGTCTACGAGGGCTTTGAGCACTGGAAGCGGCTCCTGGCTGTGCTGTGCCGGGCGGAGGAGGCCATGCGGAGCCACAGGGATCTGTTCCTGGGCCTCATCGCTGTGCTCTACCACCAGCTGGGGGAGATCCCCCCCGACTTCTTTGTGGACATCGTGTCGCAGGACAACTTCCTCACCTCCACGTTGCAGGTAGAGGACTACACTTAGATCACCAGGACTGATCACCTGTGTGCATGAGAATCTCTCAACATCGATGTTTTAAAGATTTAGTAAACGCTTAATTTTGCATTTATTATGTATTTAATTCGATTTTTCTAGATGTTTTGTTGAATTAAGATGAGTTAAAGTTGTGCATTTTATTGAAATGTACATGGAATACTGTGTAACTTTTATGACTAGATTAGATTCTAATGTATTGTCATTGCAGCACACAGTACAATGAAAATCATTTGCATTCTAACCAGAGTGCAAATGTTGCAGTAATGTGCATGGTGATATACAATGTACAGTGGTTAAATACGATGTTAAAAGTCTACAAAAACTACCACTAAAAACCAGTCCAACATTCTGTTTACTCTTTCTGCCGCACAACATCGGATGCGTTGTTTGGGTGAAAAATTAAATCAATTCCCGCTCGTTTTCCAGGACTTCTTCCAGTTCTCCATGGGGCCCGGCGTGGACGCCACGCTGCGGAAGAGAGCGGAGAAGTTCAAGGCCCACCTCACCAAGAAGTTCCACTGGAACTTCGACGCGGACCTGGAGGACTGCGCCCCCGTGGTGGTGGAGCTGCCAGAAGGTGTGACACTCGAGTGACGTCCTCCTGTGTCCACCACACCGACCAGATAACCCCCAACCAAGACGGAGGCGGCGATCTGCTCTCCATGCTCTTTTAGGACGGAGGAATCGGCCAAAACACTCTGCCTATTCTGTCATAATAGTGTCTTAATACTGTCAATAACAGTACATGACGTTATGTATTCGTCAATCTGACTTCTGTTTGAAGTGTCAGTAATAGGATGGTTCAAGCCACTAGGGGGCAACACTGCCCTCTTGTGGGCATAATGTATTCTAGACCAGGGGTTCCCAAACTTTTCAGCCCGCGACCCCCAAACTAACAGAGCTAGAGACTGGCGACCCCCCACTATCACCGGAGGGGACTGAATCATTCTCAAATCATTTTGCGACCCCCCCCCCCTCGGCGTCCCGCGACCCCCAGGGGGAGCCCCCAGGGAACCCCTGTTCTAGACAACAAAGCCATTGTTGTCATTTTAACCCACTGCACTTACTTTTAAAACGATTCAGTGCTGTTCACTCATTTACACGTATTTCACACGTATAGACTGAGGAGTCACCTGAAACTGTCCACTAACTGCCTCAGTTCTTCACTGCTCTCTCTGTTCACTTCACTGTTGCTCATTTCTGAACATTCTTTGGACTCTGGACTTTTTTCTGACCATTTTGGGAATCCATTGAAAGAGTGTTCCGGTTTTTTTTATACAATGTGTGCGTCACCCCTCGTCAATCACTCATGTCAATCACTCATGTCAATCACTCATGTCATCTGCTCCTTATTTCCAGGATCAGGAGAAATAAGCGTCCCATTGTGAGTAATCTGCATCAGAAGGCGGCCAATCATTGGGCTTTGGAACGTCATTTAGGGTCGGATGAAAGAACATTTCGGTCACAGAGCAAAAAAGACCCCAACAGAACACTTATGTCTGGCTGTGAGTGGCTGATGATAATATTGTGTTGAACACTTGTACTACCCTGCATTCCTTTTGATTAAACCAACATTTGTTAAAGCCTCATGAGTGATGGGTTTTGTCACGCAGTTGATTTGATTTACTGCCACACTACAACAGAAGTAACTAACTAACGCCACTAGATGGCGATCATAGCCCTAACGTTGAGGACCCGACGATTCTCTTGATTGGTCGAAGTTATACGCAAATCCTGTCTCCGATATGGAGAGAAAATGTCATTATAGATAGGTTGATGGTCTTGATTGGTCCAAAACTACCAAGAGTAACCGAGAGTCAGTGGAAAGGCGTTTCTTGTTGGGGTAAGGCTTCTCTAGTGGTACCAGCAAAGGGGTTTGTGGGTAATTGGGTTGACTTTGATGGATGCCCATACAACAGGAGGAACTCCTCACAACATTAGATAGATAGTAGATATTCTGTTGTCCCATCAGTCTTTACCTCTGTTCTTGGTTCTCGGGCCCTCTGTCTGTTCAGCTGGTCTCTCTCTCTCTCTCTCTCTCTCTCTCTCTCTCGCTCTCTCTCTCGCTCGTGTGTCCCGGAACATTGAAGTGGCCATTTAATGTCATTATCTCTAAATCACTAGAATCTAATTATCCAAATCAACAGCCTCTGTCCTGGTGATGTGGAGCCACATTCCTGACCTCTTACTTCCTTCTGAAAGTCGGTGTTGTGAAACACGGATGTGATGGTGAATTCACCAGGAAAGCTCCTTTTTCTGTAATGTAAAAAGACCCACATTTTCCCTGTGTTTTACTCTGCCTGCCCCACAGGCTGACTGAACCGGTGGCCTTTCTCCCTCTTGTGTGATGAATCTTCCCAGATAAAGAAAGTGAGTTGCAAATCACTAGCAGAAGCCTAGTGATTATTGCGCTGGTGTGTTTGTTCTTAACGGTGAACGTTGTTTATGGAAAACGATCCCAGCTGATGTCCGTGACATTCCTTATAGATCCACGGTAAACACCCGGCACTTCCTCAGGGTTCCTGTTCAACCTCCACACAGCTACACAACTACACAGCTACACAACTACACAGCTACACAACTACACAGCACACAGCTACACGACACACAGCTACACAATGCACAACTCACAACACCCCCCCCCCAAATTTCACTTTTCCTACGGCACCGTTCTGGTATGGAAAACATTTACCTTTGTGTGTCTGTTTTGTTTAGTGTGTGTGTGTGTGTGTGGAGGCGGGTGGCTGCATTGATTGTGTGTGGAGTCTTTCTCACACACACACACACACACACACACACACACACACACACACACACACACATATTTTTGGTGTACAGTATTGTTATTGTGTTGTATAGTATAAAGAACATAGTATACAGTGTTAAGTTGTAGGAAATTCAGACTGCAGGAGGGATTGGGGAGTAAGTGTTCCATTGTACTTGTTGCAAAGGACAAATGAAAACCTCTTGAATATACAGTATACAGTATATAGATATATATGTTTAGGACCAGGGCCAGACCTCCAGAGGGATCCTGAGCTGCCCCGGGAAACACCCGACTCTGGCCCTCGCTTGCTTTTTTTTCCATGTGTGTGCCATCCTCTTCTCCCCATCCATAAAGCTCAGAGTGTGTGTGTGTGTGTGGGTGTGGCTTAATTAAAATGTTTTCATCAAGCCCCAATACTAGTATCAACTCAGTGTGTAATGTTTCTTATTGTGCATTTCGTACATTTTGCACTTTGACATAACAAACACAGGAAACCAAGATGTAGTATAAGGTGCACATTCGTTATCCGCCATTCAACGGAAATCAGTGCGGATGGAGTGAGAGCACCAGAGGAGGAGACGGGATAGTGGATATAAACAGGATCGCAGCATGGTTGTTTATCCAAATTCCCAGAGAAATCGGGTTGATTCACGGCTGCCAATCCTGTCCTCTTTTTGTTGTCTGCGGCACGCGGTGGGGAAATGTGTTCCGATCTGTAACCTTCTCTGTAGTCGTGCAAGGAGCCTAATTGTAATGAATGGCTTGTGGGAGGCTTGGTGAGTATCACACATATGGCTGCTGCAGCCTGGTCCACCACTGGGAGGTTCACTACTCCACTAAGGGGTGCTGAGGGCCAAACATCTCTAATACACTGGTCTCTCTGTCTGTCTGTCGGTCTCTGTCTGCAAAGTGAGTAGGCCTACTACTGCTACTAGTACTACTACTACTGCTACTATTATTACAACTACTGCTACTACTGCTACTACTACTACTACTACTACTACAACTACTACTACTACTACTACTACTGCTGCTGCTACTACTACTACTACTACTACTACTACTACTACAACTACTACTACTACTATTACTACTACTACTACTACTGCTACTACTACTACTACTACCACTACTACTACTACTACTACTACTACTACTACTATTACTACTACTACTACTACTACTACTACTACTACTACTACTACTACTACTACTACTACTATTACTACTACTACTACTACTACTACTACTACTACTACTGCTACTAGTACTACTACTAGTACTTCTTATACTGCTACTAGTACTACTACTACTACTGCTACTAGTATTTATACTACTGCTGCTAGTACTACTACTACTACTACTACTACTACTACTACTACTACTACTGCTACTAGTACTACTACTAGTACTTCTTATACTGCTACTAGTACTACTACTACTACTGCTACTAGTATTTATACTACTGCTGCTAGTACTACTACTGCTACTAGTATTACTACTAGTACTGCTACTAGTACTTATACTACTGCTGCTAGTACTACTACTGCTACTAGTATTACTACTAGTACTGCTACTATTATTACTATTACTGCTTCTACTACTACTACTACTACTAATTCAGGAACCCCAGAGTGCTGCTGTACAGGGCTGAAACAATAAAACACTAAGTAGAAAACAAAGTAAAGGTCACCCTTACTGTATATGAGAAGGTCTTTATGACACACACGTGCACACACACACACACACACACACACACACACACACACACACACACACACACACATCCGTGCCCCCCCCCCACCCAGTACAGGCTGCGTGTTGATTGGCTGCCTGTGATTCCTGTGTTCCCATGTGACCCGTGATCAACTGGGCTTCACATGTCAGAGTCAGCTGACTCCCACCTGAGGGAGGCACCTGGACCGCTTTCCCACCGTCTGTGGGGCTGCTTGTGCACGTGTGTGTGTGTGTGCCTGTGTGTGTGTGTGTGTGCCTGTGTGTGTGTGTGTGTGTGTGCGCGTGTGCATGCGTGCGTGTGTTAAGCTCCCGGGTCCCAAGACACATGGATGGAGAAAAGGGGAGGGAGGGAGTACAGAGGTTTGAAGAGCGTGTGTGTGTGTGTGTGTGTGTGTGTGTGTGTGTGTGTGTGTGTGTGTGTGTGTGTGTGTGTGTGTGTGTGTGTGTGTGTGTGAGAAGGAGAGAGATCTGAGGGGGGAGGAAGGGCAGTGTGTGAACACCTTGTTCTGTTTTAGTGATCGGCTCAAGCCATAAAGGCGGGCAGCGTTGGTCCTGTCCGTGTCGTAGTGTCCCGTGGGGTCGGGCAGCGTTGGTTCTGTCCCGTGGGGTCGGGCAGCGTTGGTCCTGTCCCGTGGGGTCGGGCAGCGTTGGTCCTGTCCCGTGGGGTCGGGCAGCGTTGGTCCTGTCCGCGTCGTAGTGTCCCGTGGGGTCGGGCAGCGTTGGTCCTGTCCCGTGGGGTCGGGCAGCGTTGGTCCTGTCCGTGTCGTAGTGTCCCGTGGGGTCGGGCAGCGTTGGTCCTGTCCGTGTCGTAGTGTCCCGTGGGGTCGGGCAGTGTTGGTCCTGTCCGTGTCGTAGTGTCCCGTGGGGTCGGACAGCGTTGGTCCTGTTCGTGTCGTAGTGTCCCGTGGGGTTGGGCAGCGTTGGTCCTGTCCGTGTCGTAGTGTCCCGTGGGGTCGGGCAGCGTTTGTCCTGTCCATGTCGTAGTGTCCCGTGGGGTCGGGTAGCGCAGCATCAGGACAGGGCAGCTGGAGCGCCGAGTGCCGCCGATGGCCTTCAGGCAGGTGTGACGTAGCGTTCAGATGAAGGGACCGGGGACACAACCGCACTTTAACACATTAGAGGGAGACAACACATGCCTTCACACATGGGCCTTTAGTTTAGACCTTCAGAAGTCTGACTGGTAACTAACTGGAACTCTTTAACCTGATAGCATTTATCAGAACTCTCTCTCTCTCTCTCTCTCTCTCTCTCTCTCTCTCTCTCTCTCTCTCTCTCTCTCTCTCTCTCTCTCTCTCTCTCTCTCTCTCTCTCTCTCTCTCTCTCTCTCTCTCTCTCTCTCTCTCTCTCTACCTTCCACCTGTCAATCTGATCCTTGTGGTGTGTGTGTGTTTGTGTGTGTGTGTGTGTGTGTGTGTGTGTGTGTGAATTTGTGTGTTTGTGTTTGTGTGTGTGTGCTCTCACGTGTTTGTGTGAGGGCCTCTGGGTGAGAGTGGAGCCCCTAGTCTATCAGAGGATGACCCCCTGTGAAGAGGTGCATGCTGGGGGATGTTTCACCGCAGGCTCCAACATTTATCATCTGAATGTTCAGCACTCGCTGTTCACTTGTTGGCCATTAATATCTCCTAATGATGCTCTCTCTCTCTCTCTCTCTCTCTCTCTCTCTCTCTCTCTCTCTCTCTCTCTCTCTCTCTCTCTCTCTCTCTCTCTCTCTCTCTCTCTCTCTCTCTCTCTCTCTCTCTCTCTCTCTCACTCACTCACTCACTCACTCTCTCACTCTCTACTTGTTACACATGGCAAATAAAGAATCTTGAATCTCTCAATGAAGTTTCAGTTTTCTGCCCGTTTCCTTCCACATTTATATATGTGTGATTTATGAACCATGGTTTGGTTTTGGGCCGTAGGTGTGGCAGTAAAATATAGAATATATATGGGGTCTCACTCTCTCTCTCTGGCATGCTCTCTCGCCCTCACATCCTCTCTCTCTTCCTTCAGCGGCTCTGGGGATGGAAAATGATTTGCCGTTCAATGGAATGCCTTCTCCCCATTCCCTCCCGCAGTAGCAATTTTCTTAAACACTATACTCGACATAATAACAACTACAATAAAAAGAGCAATAAAGTGACTTATGGATGATATGTACATGTGTTGAATTGTTCAAAAAGCATTTAGAAGCATTTTAAAGTGCCAGTAGTGCAGCAGCATCATGAATACAGTGCAGTACAGAGCAGTAACTGAGTCCAGAAAGTCAAGCAAAGTATGATAGTGTAATGTAATATGGATGACAATGTTATGATGGTGGCAGCACACACCTGGTAGTCCTTGATGTACGGATGCTGAGGAACCGTCGACCAGACGGTAGGGAGGAGAAGAGATGGAGCCCAGGGTGGTTGAGGTCCTTTGTGATTAAGATGGCCTTTGTCCGACATCTGGTCCTAAAGCTCTCCTCAATGTATGGAAGTGCACACCCGATGATCTTCTCTGTTCATGACACGTATTCACTTTGCATTTCTTTATTTTTCATTAATTTCTTTTTACATTCTGGCGTCTGAAGCGTTCGTCTGGTTAATCAACCCACAGCTTTCTTTCTGAGTGTAAAGGATTTAGTTTGTGACAGACAAGGCATTAAAAATCACCAGAAATCCCTCTCTTCCTCCTCTCCTCCTCCTCTCTTCCTCCTCTCTTCCTCCTCTCCTCCTCCTCTCTTCCTCCTCTCCTCCTCCTCTCTTCCTCCTCTCTTCCTCCTCTCCTCCTCCTCTCTTCCTCCTCTCTTCCTCCTCTCCTCCTCCTCTCTTCCTCCTCTCCTCCTCCTCTTCCTCCTCTCTTCCTCCTCTCCTCCTCTCTTCCTCCTCTCCTCCTCCTCTCTCCTCCTCTCCTCCTCCTCTCTTCCTCTCTCTCCTCTCTCCTCCTCCTCTCCTCTCTCCTCCTCCCTCCTCCTCTCCTCCTCTCTTCCTCCTCTCTTCCTCCTCTCTTCCTCCTCTCTCCTCCTCTCTTCCTCCTCTCTTCCTCCTCTCCTCCTCCTCTCTTCCTCCTCTCCTCCTCCTCTCTTCCTCCTCTCTCCTCCTCTCTTCCTCCTCTCTTCCTCCTCTCCTCCTCCTCTCTCCTCTCTCCTCCTCTCTTCCTCCTCTCTTCCTCCTCTCCTCCCTCCTCCTCTCTTCCTCCTCCTCCTCTCTCCTCCTCTCTTCCTCCTCTCTCCTCCTCTCTCCTCCTCTCCTCCTCTCTTCCTCCTCTCTTCCTCCTCCTCCGACCTGCTTCTCTTAAAGTGGGTCCGTAAATCTCTCTTTTCTCTTGTTCCCTTGTACCTTTGCTCTCTTATTATTCTCACCTTCCCTACCGTGAGTGCAACCTTCTCTCCCTCGCTTGTGGTTCTCCCTCTCCTGGTATCCGGGAGCTTGGACCACGGTAGGACGGTAGGACCACGGTAGGACCACGGTAGGACCACGGTAGGACCACGGTAGGACCACGGTAGGACCACGGTAGGACCACGGTAGGACGACGGTAGGACGGTAGGACGGTAGGACTGATGGGTGGATCCTCCCCCAATGACTTGATTTATCTTTTCTTTTGCCATCTTTCTCTTTCCTCTCTTCTCTCCCTCAACAGTTATCAGGATACGCTGGCTCTGTTTCACACAACCCAAACTTTAAATCACTAGCAGATTCTAACACACACACACACACACACACACACACACACACAAAAAACCACCCACACACACACATGCATGCACACACACACACACACACACACACACAAACACACATGCATGCACCCGCACATACACACCAAACTCACGCATACACTCTCATCAGTGTGTTTAAGGCCATCAGTGTGTGTGTTTGTGTGTGTGTGTGTGTGTGTTTGTGTGTGTGTGTGTGTGTGTTTGTGTGTGTGTGTGTGTATGAGGTATTTACTAAATAACCCCTAATTACTCTTTTGGTGGAAACATTTACCCTTATCCTCTCCTCTCCTCATCTTCACCCCCCTGCTCTCCCTCTTGCTCTCCCCCCCTCCTCTCCCCCCTCCTCTCCCCCCTCCTCTCCCCCTTCTCTCCCCTCCTACTCTTCCCCCCCTGCTCTCCCCCCTGCTCTCCCCCCCTGCTCTCCCCCCTGCTCTCCCCCCCTGCTCTCCCCCCTGCTCTCCCCCCTGCTCTCCCTCTTGCTCTCCCCCTGCTCTCCCCCCCATGCTCTCCCCCCTGCTCTCCCCCCTGCTCTCCCCCCCTGCTCTCCCCCCTGCTCTCCCCTTCTGCTCCCCCCCTGCTCTCCCCTTCTGCTCTCCCCCCTTCTCTCCCCTCCTACTCTCCCCCCCTGCTCTCCCCCCTGCTCTCCCCTTCTGCTCCCCCCTTGCTCTCCCCCCCTGCTTTCCCCCTGCCCTCCCCCCTGCTCTCCCCCCCTCTCTCCCTTCCTGCTCTCCCCTCAGAGAGAGGGGGAGATGGCCAGCTTGCAGCTCCCGGCTCTCCACAGCTGACCGCGCCCTCCCCCCTCACACCCTCCTCCCCCCCCTCCCCCCTCTCCTCTCCCCCCCTCCCCCCTCTGCCCCTCTCCCCCCTCTCCATTTGTCCCGGAGTCCCGCGTGGTCACCGGTTCAATTAAAGCTGTCTGTTTGGACCGGCTTGTGGGCCCTGTGGTGTGATGTCTGTCTAGGTTTTATTGGACCGGCTCATCTCTCTCTCTCTGGAGCCAGGTGAGGCATGTGTCTGACACATGGGGCGCCGTCTGTCTGTACTGGGGAGTGTCTCCTCCGCTCCATCCATTGCAGTGGAGGAGACAGCGGGCCGTGGGTGGAGACTCAGGAACACCAACACGGATGAGACATTTGGTCCGATGAGTTGACACGTCGCCGGCCTTACAACAGATCATACCCAACGGGGGCTCGGAACTGGAAAGTCCCATGGTCCTTACTGTTGTGGGAAGTTGAAAGGGTTAGCGATGGTCTAAAAGCATGCGTGCTTTATGCTGTTTAAGACCCCATAGAGGGTGAGGTTTAGGGAGGCATGGAACTGAAGGAAATGTGCTGGTGAATAACATTTCCAGCAATGAAAACAAGGCAGCGATGCATTCGTGTTCTGGACACAGATGACAGAATGTACTGAATGTTCTGAGCTATCCACCACAGCACTTTGAGAGGAGGGGGGGGGGGCATTTTATCTCAGTGCATTTAGAGGGCGTCCATCTCTAAAGCTATCAAACTAAATGACTTGTATCTGATGGGATTCAATCAAAGCAGATCAGTCTCTCTATCTGGATTGTCGTTTTGTGTGTCCTCTCTACGTCTCTGGCTCTCATGGGTCTCTCTACGTCTCTGTCTCTCTAAGCCACGAGGGCAGATGAGAGGGAAAGCGAGGGAGACAGACAGATGTCTCTCACTCTCTCCGTCCAGTCTTCCCTTGCGTTGCTCCCTCACTCTTTCCTGGCCTCTTCTGATGCTTATAATGTTTAGGGCTGACCCGCGGTACCTGGTCAGTAAACACACATTGGCTCATATCCTCACCTGGATACCATATAGTAAGGAGTCCATACCGTATTAGTTAATAAGGGAGTCCATACCGTATTAGTTAGTAAGGAGTCCATACCGTATTAGTTAGTAAGGAGTCCATACCGTATTAGTTAGTAAGGAGTCCATACCGTATTAGTTTGTGTGCATCGAATACACTTATGTTCACACTCTCTTCTAATTCGCTGCAGGTTTCCGTTCACACACGACAGAGAAGCGCATTCAATTAGGAGACGGGTAAGTTTTGTGTGAAGTGAGTAATGCGCATTAAAGATTCTGTTCACACACAGGAAGAGAAACCCGTAGTAGTTTGATTGCTTTGCACCCAAACTACTTTGGGATCTAAACCACATCCCCAAGGTGGATTAGGTAATGAGCACTAGTTGGGGAGCGGATGCTTTTCAATTACTTGCCAGTGTGAAAGCAAAAGCAAAACAAAACTAGTTTTGCAGCGCTGCGAATACCGTATTTAAGCCCAGTGTGAAAGCGGTATTACTATGGTGGGGCCAGCGGCCGCAAACACACCACAACTAGGAACCAGCAAATGGATCGCATCTGGACACCGATCCCCCTGGTTTCTTTTGTTTGTTGTAAATGTTGTGAAACAGGGGTTCTGTTAGTGCAGAGGCGCTGTGAAGGCACACGTTCGTAGCGCTACGCTACAGAGCTCTTGTTGCTATTCCTGAGGGCCTCGGTACACACAGCTGCGGTTCTGAGAGGCCGTTCCCCCCTTGATGTTCTTTTTGTTTTGCCAGGTGGGTCGTGAAGACGGGCGGATGGAACCGACCCCGAGGAGATTGGGGCCTCGTCTCCTTTTTCTCAGGGAGAGCGAGAGAGTCCTCTGGTCCAAACCAAACATTGGATCAGAAGGCCCGGTCCGTATAGCCTGTTTCATGAAGGGCCTATAGAGCTGAGTGTGTCTCTATATCTAATGATATTCCACTCTCTCTCTCTCTCTCCCAGCCTCCCGTCTGCCTCTCTTCCTGTTCCCTCGGCACCGGGCCGCCCGGATCCCTGGGTGGACAAACAGATCGCTGGCCCGGGATCCAAGCTGAGCTCCGCTCATAAAGGGAACGGGGGACGGGGATGTTTTAATTCAGGCCGACCGAGGCTGATCGAGGCCGGCTGTCAGATCTCCGTCCTCCCGCTGAGCTCTGGGTCGGGCTCAGGCTCCTCTCTCGTCCTCATGCATTAACTGCAGTACTGCTTCCAGTTAGTCGTTTGAGGTTAATGAATACAGTTTGAGAAATGTTCCGTCATAAACAGCATAAGATGATGGAGAGAGAACAGAAGGATTGAGAGTCAGAACTTTAATAGTCTCAAGAAGGGCCATTCATTGGCAGCTAACCAGTCCTTACACACCACTCAAAGACACTCACAGACAATAAATACCCCAGTTTAAGCAGCCTGATAGCAGGAGGAATGAAAGACTTGTAGGACGCTGGCCTGAAGGAGTCCCAGTGACTCCACTGGACAGAACACGGTCCGATTGACTCATCATGTGTTTCTCCTTCTGGGCCACCTGTTTCTCTCAAAGGGAGAACAAGTCTCCCTCAAGAAAAGAAGGATCACTGTGATCCACAGCACCACACCACACAGAACTCCACAAAGTGAATGACTTTAACTGTTATTCCGAGCATCCCGTAGCCTTCTAAAGAGACTCTCAGTTGTATGGCTGCTCTGTGTTGTGTGTTGCTGGGGAACCAATCTGAAGGCTTCCCAACGCTGTCCTACCAAGTCCCTCGGTAGCTATACACAATGTGTATTGGCTCCGATCAGACCGATTGATGGATCCGATCTGACAAGATCTGGAGACGCACAGCGTTGGAGGTCTCCCCTCATCTTTCTAAACGACACACACGTCATAACCCCATCACTCTCTCACACACACACACACGCACGCACACACACACACACACACACACACACACACACACACACACACACACACACACACACACACACACACACACACACACACACACACACACACACACACACACACACACACACACACACACACACACACACAGTTGGTGTCAATCTCAAACGTTGTATGAGTAAGAATTGCCACTAGTGTCCCACTATTATTGTCCCTGGATATACATCTCATGCTTTTGCTTTGTCTCAAACCAGGAGTTCAAACCTCTTTTAAAATATAAATCCACACATCTCTACAGGGAGGCTGTCTACAAATCAAGTCATCTCAGTTGAGACGTCCGTGTTGTGTGGTAGAAGCAGTAAAAGCTACTCGATGATACGAAGGTTAAGCGAGTGTCTGTCATCTTAGCCATGCTCTTTCCTCCGTTACTTTAAATTCTTTCTACAGCCTCTTCTTTCCCCCTCTCCCCCTCTGGGCTGTTTCTGCTCTATCTTTTTATCCCTCCTTCGGGTTCCTTCGCTGATTTATATCTCAAAGGAGTTTTTTCCTCCTCTCTTGGCAACCCTGTCAGTCTGGAGAAGTGGAGGAACGACCGGGGAGCTCCGAGCCCCGTCCTCACGCCCACACAATTTAAGACGCCAACTTTCTTTTTTTGTGTTTCACGATTGTTTCACACGCCCGGGAGGGACCTCTGTCTCCACACGAGACACGTGAGTGTGTACGGAGTACTGGTGTGTGTGTGTGTGTGTGTGTGTGAGAGTGTGAGTGTGTGTGTTATGCTCGTCGTCAGCCTGTGCGGTTTAGTGAAATGCGGGGGAGGAAAGTGGGAGTGTGTATCGGAGTGACACGTGGACAACCGGAGCCTCGGAGACCTCGTCTCTGGCGGGCCTGGGGAATTCTTCACACTTCTGTCAGGGAGTTGCTTCAATCTTGTGCCGGTACCCGAGCTGCTGGTACCTGGGTCAGGGCTGCCGGTACCCTCCAGGTCAGGGCTGCTGGTACCCTCTAGGTCAGGGCTCTGGTACCCTCCAGGTCAGGGCTGCTGGTACCTGGGTCAGAGCTGCTGGTACCCTCTAGGTCAGGGCTCTGGTACCTGGGTCAGGGCTGACGGTACCCGGGTCAGGGCTGCCGGTACCTGGGTCAGGGCTGCCGGTACCCGGGTCAGGGCTCTGGTACCCGGGTCAGGGCTCTGGTACCCGGGTCAGGGCTGCCGGTACCAGGGTCAGGGCTCTGGTACCTGGGTCAGGGCTGCCGGTACCCTCCAGGTCAGGGCTGCTGGTACCTGGGTCAGAGCTGCTGGTACCCTCTAGGTCAGGGCTCTGGTACCCGGGTCAGGGCTGCCAGTACCCGGGTCAGGGCTGCCGGTACCCGGGTCAGGGCTCTGGTACCCGGGTCAGGGCTCTGGTACCCGGGTCAGGGCTGCCGGTACCAGGGTCAGGGCTCTGGTACCAGGGTCAGGGCTCTGGTACCCGGGTCAGGGCTGCTGGTACCCTCTAGGTCAGGGCTCTGGTATCCGGGTCAGGGCTCTGGTACTCGGGTCAGGGCTGCTAAGTGGATGCACTTTGCCTCAGGAGATGTTGAGTTGTGTTCCACCATCTCTCATTTAATTACCAATAGTCTGAGGAAACCAGTAGTGGTCTGCAGAAATGCCGGCAAGACACACACGCACGCACACACATTGACACACATTGACACACATGTGCGCACACATACACTCATGCACATACACTGGCCTGGCACATGTTGTTTGATGATCAGACATCTTTCATATCCTGCCCTGCAGCAGGGTCTGAGAACGGCTGAAGGGGTGAAATCCTTCCTGTTACTGGGGGTGTGGGGGGTGGGGGGGGGGGGGGGTAATAACTTTTCATTTTTTGTTCTTTATTAAAAGAAAACATGGAGGTAACCCTCCCAAAGCCCCTCTATGGGCAGAGTCTCTGTGGGTCGACATTCTCATGAAGCCATCACAAACAGCTGTGAGGGGAGAGAGAGAGAGAGAGAGAGAGAGAGAGAGAGAGAGAGAGAGAGAGAGAGAGAGAGAGAGAGAGAGAGAGAGAGAGAGAGAGTTGTAGAGAGAGAGAGAGAGAGAGAGAGAGAGAGAGAGAGAGAGAGAGAGAGAGAGAGAGAGAGAGAGAGAGAGATGGGGTTAGAGACAGAGGGAAACTATGTTGTATTCATAATATTCACTCCATCTCTGAGTCTAATCTTTGTTT
>CM051013.1:1350116-1357616 GCA_027704905.1 Muraenolepis orangiensis | reverse complement strand
TCCACTGACAGGCCTCTGGTGTGTATGGAATGTGTTACTCTCTCTCTCTCTCTCTCTCTCTCTCTCTCTCTCTCTCTCTCTCTCTCTCTCTCTCTCTCTCTCTCTCTCTCTCTCTCTCTCTCTCTCTCTCTCTCTCTCTCTCTCTCTCCCTCCCTCCCCCTTTTGGAAGCAGGATGGCTGAACGGAATGCTGTCTTGATTCTCCTCTGTTTATCTTTAGCTCTGTTGTGTTGTTCCATGCTCTCAGTGTCTCTTGGTCCCTTGTGGGCAACGCTACACTCTCACAGCTCAGAGCTGTGTTTGTGTTTATCTCTATATTTATACATTTATTTATTTATTTTCTCTCTCTCTCTCTCTCTCTCTCTCTCTCTCTCTCTCTCTCTCTCTCTCTCTCTCTCTCTCTCTCTCTCTCTCTCTCTCTCTCTCTCTCATGAGGCCATGTTCTTAGTCTAATAGAGACCACGTTGGATTGGGTTAGGTCCATCAGACCCCAGGAAGGATCCCGGCTGATGGAGGATTACATGGAGAGATGGAGAGAGATGGAGAGAGAGAGAGAGAGAGAGAGAGAGAGAGAGAGAGAGAGAGAGAGAGAGAGAGCGATTGGGAGAGAGAGAGAGAGAGAGAGAAAGTGTGTGAGAGAGAGAGAGAGAGAGAGAGAGAGAGAGAGAGAGAGAGAGAGAGAGGAGAGAGAGAGAGGAGAGAGAGAGATTGGGAGAGAGAGAGAGAGAGAGAGAGAGAGAGAGAGAGAGAGAGAGAGAGAGAGAGAGAGAGAGAGAGCGAGAGAGAGTAAGTGAGTTACACTTTTACCTTTCACCGCAATCATACATTGATCTGAGATCTTGCCCCGACACACAGAAAGAAGTCAATTAGTTGGAAAGGAAAGTATTTCCTGTGATTGCTGGTCCTTAGGGAATCATGTACAACTTAATACATAATTACAGCATGCACTTTATACTGCAATCACACATGGCCCGGTCACATGGCCCGGTCACGTGGGCCGGTCATTATATTTCATTACATTACATTACAGTCATTTAGTGTCTTACAGTAGTGTGTTTCAACAAAGGAAGGTAAGAGAACAACTCGTCACCAGAAGTCTAAAGTGCATTTCATTCCTAACAAGTCTCCAAGAACTGAACCAGTGATCAGGTAGAAGTACAATAAGTTCAGGTAGAAGTACAATAAGTTCAGGTAGAAGTACAATAAGTTCAGGTTAAAGTACAATAAGTTCACGTTAAAGTACAATAAGTTCAGGTTAAAGTACAATAAGTTCAGGTAGAAGTACAATAAGCTCAGGTAAAAGTACAATAAGTTGGCAAACAATAGAATAATATCTAACTAACACGCAAACTATCTACTTAGAAAGACGCTAGTACGCTAGTAAAAAGTGATTAGAGGCTGCGCTAGGAGGAAGGATCCGGGTAGTGTTTGGTGAAGAGGTGAGTTTTCAGCCTATGGCGGGAGATGGGCAGTGGGTCACATGGGTCACATGGTCCCCCCCGCCCCCCCGCAGTGGACCCATCCAACACAGGAGTCCCGCTGACTGCCGCCTCCACCGGTTCCTCGGAGCGGGGGTGTCAGGGGAGACGTCTGATTGGTGAGAGCTGAATGATTTCCATTCCTTCATCAATTAAAGTGCAGCCCAGCCCATCTGGTGGTGGTTACGCTGCTTGGCTCCAAAACGCATTTTCTTTAGCCTTTAACTTTCTTTAACTTTCTTTAACTGTACTCTCTTTATTCTAATGGTGAATGGCCGTCCGTCGGGAGAGTTTCTCAATCCACTCCGTGGCTGGGGATTTGAAGTGGCGTTTAGTGCTTTGTGTAAGTGAGTAGGTGTGGGTGGGGGGTGTGTGGAAGTGTGTGTGTGTGTGTGTGTGTCAATGTGTGTGTGTGTGTGTGTGTGTGTGTGTGTGTGTGTGGGTGGGGGGGGGGGGGGGGGGTGTGTGGGTGTGTGTGTGTGTGTGTGTGTTTGTATATGTGTGGGTGTGTGTATGTGTGTGTGGGTTTGTGTGGGTGTGTGTGTGGGTTTGTGTGTGTGTGGGTTTGTGTGCGTGTGTGTGGGTTTGTGTGTAGGTTCATGTTCCCCCAATGCGTATGAAGCAACACCCTAAGCATCTATTTAATTGAGGCTGGATGAAGCACCGGCCTTATTCTGAAACAATGGGAGTCCTCCCTCTGACTGCCTTTGTAGAGCATCTGTAGAGCCTCTGTAGAGCCTTTGTAGAGCCTTTGTAGAGCCTTTGTAGAGCCTCCCAACTCTCCAGGTAGGGGAGTGTCTGCTCAGTCTCTACAGTGAGCTGCAACGCAAACCAGAGAAGTGTGAAGCACTAGTGAGATGCTCTGTTCCACGTCCTATACCTGACTCAGAGTCTGGGGAGGAGGGGTAGCAGAGTGAGTCCTCAGAATAGTCCTCAGGGTGAGTCCTCAGAGTGAGTCCTCAGGGTGAGTCCTCAGAGTGAGTCCTCAGGGTGAGTCCTCGTAGTGAGTCCTCAGGGTGAGTCCTCAGGGTGAGTCCTCAGAGTGAGTCCTCAGGGTGAGTCCTCAGGGTGAGTCCTCAGGGTGAGTCCTCAGAGTGAGTCCTCAGGGTGAGTCCTCAGAGTGAGTCCTCATGGTGAGTCCTCAGAGTGAGTCCTCAGGGTGAGTCCTCAGGGTGAGTCCTCAGAGTGAGTCCTCAGGGTGAGTCCTCAGAGTGAGTCCTCATGGTGAGTCCTCAGAGTGAGTCCTCGTAGTGAGTCCTCAGGGTGAGTCCTCAGAGTGAGTCCTCAGGGTGAGTCCTCAGGGTGAGTCCTCAGAGTGAGTCCTCATGGTGAGTCCTCAGAGTGAGTCCTCGTAGTGAGTCCTCAGGGTGAGTCCTCGTAGTGAGTCCTCAGAGTGAGTCCTCAGGGTGAGTCCTCAGGGTGAGTCCTCAGAGTGAGTCCTCATGGTGAGTCCTCGTAGTGAGTCCTCAGAGTGAGTCCTCGTAGTGAGTCCTCAGAGTGAGTCCTCGTAGTGAGTCCTCAGAGTGAGTCTCGTAGTGAGTCCTCAGAGTGAGTCCTCGTAGTGAGTCCTCAGGTGAGTCCTCAGGGTGAGTCCTCAGGGTGAGTCCTCAGGGTGAGTCCTCGTAGTGAGAGAGAGAGAGGGAGAGAGAGAGAGTGAGTTACACTTTTACCTTTCACCGCAATCATACATTGATCTGAGATCTTGCCCCGACACACAGAAAGAAGTCAATTTGTTGGAAAGGAAAGTATTTCCTGTGATTGCTGGTCCTTAGGGAATCATGTACAACTTAATACATAATTACAGCATGCACTTTATACTGCAATCACACATGGCCTGGTCACATGGCCCGGTCACATGGCCCGGTCACATGGCCCGGTCACGCGTTAGACGCAAAATTCTCTGGTGTTCTCCAGAACCCATGGCTTTTGGACGTCACTCACATGACTTGTTCGAAACCATACCAATACACCACGGTTAGTGTGTGTGTGTGTGTGTGTGTGTGTGTGTGTGTGTGTGTGTGTGTGTGTGTGTGTGTGTGTGTGTGTGTGTGTGTGCCAGAGAGAGAGAGAGAGAGAGAGAGAGAGAGAGAGAGAGAGAGAGAGAGAGAGAGCATGCGAGTGAGTGACATCAACATAGCCTGCAGAGCATTTCTCTTGCATTTGGGACCAATTTAATATTTTGGTTGTGAGGCCGTGAGTCTGTGGGCCCAGACAATGCATTCTTCCTCCCATCACTGGGCTCTTTGTTCCAACCAGAGGTTCAGACGCTTGATGACCCATTAGGATTTTCCTTTTTGTTTTCCTTTGCAATGGAACAACATGATCGGGACAACGTGATCATGTTATAATCCTCCGTCCCCCGTCCTGCGGAGGACAACACAGGCCTAATAACACGGAGGGGCTGCTGGTGCTCCGGCCCTGGGGACGCCATGGACGAAGATCTGCATGCTCTCTTGGATCCCGGGACCTTGAGAAGATGTGTGATTGGTTATTCCCCAGCCGGCGCTTTGTAGTGACTCCAGAGCTTACGCAACCCCCTGGCCCGGGGCTGCTGGGAGACATCAGCAGCTAGGGGGCAGTGAGGGTAGGAGACAGTGAGGGTAGGAGACAGTGAGGGTAGGAGACAGGGAGGGTAGGAGTCAGTGAGGGTAGGATAGGAGATAGTGAGGGTAGGATAGGGACAGTGAGGGTAGGGCACAGTGAGGGTAGGAGATAGTGAGGGTAGGAGACAGTGAGGGTAGGAGACAGGGAGGGTAGGAGACAGGGAGCATGTTGATGTACTGACCTCAACCGTTACGTTAAATGTGCTGGCTTTCTTGAAATTGATGTGTGCACATAAAGACAATCATACACATGAGAATATACATACACACACACACACACACACACACACACACACACACACACACACACACACACACACACACACACGGCCCCACTGCCGGTGGCTTTTACGAGGTCATATACGAGAGTTTCTGAGAATTATGAAAACACATTGACTGCTGAATCCGTGGAGGGCCCCATCATAAACACTGTTATCACATTTATCCCCTAAACTGTCCAAATATCCTCATTCATATATAGCACATATAGGCCCCAACACACACACACACACACACACATACACAAACACACACACACACACACACACACACACACAGAATACCTGCAGCTTGGATGCCTGGATGTTGATCTTGGTGAAAAGCCGAACAGTGAGCGTTTAGACTGAACGGTCCTCTGTTCTTCTGTCTCTGCTGTGCGCTGTTATTTTGAAGGAGCAACTTAACGTAGATGATTGTGTGCCAATCTCACATGACTTCCTTTTTTTACAAAGCATATTGAAATAAAAGACAGAGAGAGAGAGAGAGAGAGAGAGAGAGAGAGAGAGAGAGAGAGGAGAGAGAGAGAGAGAGAGAGAGAGAGAGAGAGAGAGAGAGAGAGAGAGAGAGAGAGAGAGAGAGAGAGAGAGGAGAGAGAGAGAGAGAGAGAACATCAGAACATCTAGAAGAGAAACACCCAAAACACACAGAAGAACAGGAAGATACAGGGACTATGGATATGGAAACTGACCGGGGATGGAATGGAAATATCATGTGTGTGGATTGTTCGAATCGTGTCAAAGTGTGTGATGCTTTAGTAATCATGCAGAGACCCAGTGGGAACCAGGAGAGAGAGAGAGAGGAGAGAGAGAGAGAGAGAGAGAGGAGAGAGACGAGAGAGAGAGAGAGGAGAGAGAGAGAGAGAGAGGAGAGAGAGAGGAGAGAGAGAGAGAGAGAGAGAGAGAGAGTCTCACTACCCCCCTCCTGAACCCCCCTTGTCTGTCACCATGAACAAGTCAAAGAAACAACAACCTCCATCCTGGAATTCCAACATTCCAAGCAGCCCGACGTCCCGCCGTGTCCCGCAGGGAGAAGGGACCGGGTCATGTGGAAGTGACAGGATAGAACCAAGCCCTGCTGCCCCGGGAGGACGGGCCTCTGGTTCCCAGGGACTCCCAGGATGTGTCCTAAATCCTTCCTTCATCCGCTATCCCTCTCTAGTAGTTCAATGTAGAGGACTATATAGTGAAATCCTTCCCTCGTTCCCTACTCCCTCTCTAGTAGTTCAATGTAGAGGCCTATATAGTGAAATCCTTCCCTCGTTCCCTACTCCCTCTCTAGTAGTTCAGTGTAGAGGACTATATAGTGAAATCCTTCCCTCATTCCCTACTCCCTCTCTAGTAGTTCAATGTAGAGGACTATATAGTGAAATCCTTCCCTCGTTCCCTACTCCCTCTCTAGTAGTTCAATGTAGAGGACTATATAGTGAAATCCTTCCCTCGTTCCCTACTCCCTCTCTAGTAGTTCAGTGTAGAGGACTATATAGTGAAATCCTTCCCTCATTCCCTACTCCCTCTCTAGTAGTTCAATGTAGAGGACTATATAGTGAAATCCTTCCCTCATTCCCTACTCCCTCTCTAGTAGTTCAATGTAGAGGACTATATAGTGAAATCCTTCCTTCATCCCCTATCCCTCTCTAGTAGTTCAATGTAGAGGACTATATAGTGAAATCCTTCCCTCGTTCCCTACTCCCTCTCTAGTAGTTCAATGTAGAGGACTATATAGTGAAATCCTTCCCTCGTTCCCTACTCCCTCTCTAGTAGTTCACTGTAGAGGACTATATAGTGAAATCCTTCCCTCATTCCCTACTCCCTCTCTAGTAGTTCAATGTAGAGGACTATATAGTGAAATCCTTCCCTCGTTCCCTACTCCCTCTCTAGTAGTTCAATGTAGAGGACTATATAGTGAAATCCTTCCCTCGTTCCCTACTCCCTCTCTAGTAGTTCAGTGTAGAGGACTATATAGTGAAATCCTTCCCTCATTCCCTACTCCCTCTCTAGTAGTTCAATGTAGAGGACTATATAGTGAAATCCTTCCCTCATTCCCTACTCCCTCTCTAGTAGTTCAATGTAGAGGACTATATAGTGAAATCCTTCCTTCATCCCCTATCCCTCTCTAGTAGTTCAATGTAGAGGACTATATAGTGAAATCCTTCCCTCGTTCCCTACTCCCTCTCTAGTAGTTCAATGTAGAGGACTATATAGTGAAATCCTTCCCTCGTTCCCTACTCCCTCTCTAGTAGTTCACTGTAGAGGACTATATAGTGAAATCCTTCCCTCATTCCCTACTCCCTCTCTAGTAGTTCAGTGTAGAGGACTATATAGTTAAAACACTTTGGGACACCATTAGAGTCTCCATTAATGACGTAATAAGTCTCATAATTAAACGTGTCAGATCTTCATTGGTGACGACGCTTCCTGTCTGTCTGTTGTTTTTCTTTCAGCCCAATGCATGATGGGATATCTGCTGGGTTAGAGGCCGTTGGTGGTTCACTACTGTTTCTGATGCATTGTGGGATAATGAGTGCTCTATATAGATAATCATAACTCTGGCTGTACATTAGGACACTACAAAATGGCAAACTCTCTGGACTCTCAGTTCTCCTTTTCTCAGACGTGTCTCTCCTTCCTCCTCTTCCTCCTCCTCCTCCTCCTCCTCCTCCTCCTCCTCCTCCTCCTCTCTTTTCTCTGTTTCCTGTTTGTTTTCCTGACTAATGACACTTGTTTCGTTGTTTTCCCCCTTCCTGATGTGATGTTGGATTGTCTTGGGATTGACGACCAAGCAGACAAGAAGGATGCTCCTCCTCCTCCTCTTCCTCCTCCTCCTCCTCCTCCTCCTCCTCCTCTTCCTCCCCCTCCTCCTCCTCCTCCTCCTCCTCCTCCTCCGTGTGTGTCCTCTAGGGCATGCATGTGCACACGCTAAGCTGTTTAACACAAAGCACATCCAACCTTTACATGCGACAACCGTTCTGTCACACGAACAATCTCATCATCACCAAACAAGCAGATACACACACACACACACCACACACACACACACACACACACACACACACACACACACACACACACACACACACACACACACACACATACACAACCACACACACACACACGCACACACACACACACACACACACGCATC
>CM051013.1:1328400-1335900 GCA_027704905.1 Muraenolepis orangiensis | reverse complement strand
CACACACACACACACACACATACACACACATAGTCCCATCGGTATGCGGTTCTGTGAATTCTGCACAAGCAGGCGAAATGGTTGTTAAGGTTTTATGGCTCTCCCATCTGTACTTGAAGGGCACCAGCAGCCATCAAACACACACACACACACGCCAACACACACACACACACACACACACACACACACACACACACACACACACACACACACACACACACACACACACACACACACACACACACACACACACACACAGTTCTAAGGTATCTGTGGCTAGGAGGAGCCAGGAGCTTTGGTGCCGCCCGGGTCACTGTGTTCAAACACGTCCACAACACAACGAGAGAGAGACAACACAACACAGAGAGAGAGACACAACACAGAGAGAGAGAGACAACACAACACAGAGAGAGAGACACAACACAGAGAGAGAGACACAACACAGAGAGAGAGAGACACACAACACAGAGAGAGAGACACAACACAGAGAGAGAGACACAACACAGAGAGAGAGACACAACACAGAGAGAGAGAGACACAACACAGAGAGAGAGACACAACACAGAGAGAGAGACACAACACAGAGAGAGAGACACAACACAGAGAGAGAGACACAACACAGAGAGAGAGAGACAACACAACACAGAGAGAGAGACACAACACAGAGAGAGAGAGACAACAACACAGAGAGAGAGACACAACACAGAGAGAGAGAGACAACACAACACAGAGAGAGAGACACAACACAGAGAGAGAGAGACAACACAACACAGAGAGAGAGACACAACACAGAGAGAGAGACAACACAACACAGAGAGAGAGACACAACACAGAGAGAGACACAACACAGAGAGAGAGAGACAACACAACACAGAGAGAGAGACACAACACAGAGAGAGAGACAACACAACACAGAGAGAGAGACACAACACAGAGAGAGAGAGACAACACAACACAGAGAGAGAGACACAACACAGAGAGAGAGAGACTACACAGCACAGAGAGAGAGACAACACAGCACAGAGAGAGAGACAACACAACACAGAGAGAGAGACACAACACAACACACTGTGTCCCCACCGCTAATTCCCTCACACACACACACACACACACACACACACACACACACACTCACTCACTCACTCACTCACTCACTCACTCACTCACTCACCACTCACACACCGCTCACCGCTCTTGACCATGTGACCATGTGACCATGTGACCATGCACTTCTCCTGGACATTCCTGCATTCCCCTGTAACTGAACCTAATCCTGAGCCTAATAGATAATATCACTTCACAAGGAGAGGAAGACTCACTTAATGAACGCCGTCTGCTCCATCTCCTCCTTCTCTCCTTCTCCCCTTCTGCTCCTTCTCCTTCTCCTCCTTCTCCTCCTTCTCCTCCTTCTCCTCCTTCTGCTCCTTCTCCTTCTCCTCCTCCTTCTCCTCCTTCTCCTTCTCCTCTCTTCTCCTTCTCCTCTCTGCTCCTTCTGCTCCTTCTCTCCTTCTCCTTCTCCTCCTTCTCCTCCTTCTGCTCCTTCTGCTCCTTCTCCTTCTCCTTCTCTCCTTCTCCTCCTTCTCCTTCTCCTCCTTCTCCTCCTTCTCCTCTTCTGCTCCTTCTCCTCCTTCTCCTCCTTCTCCTCCTTCTGCTCCTTCTCCTTCTTCTCCTCCTTCTCCCCTTCTGCTCCTTCTGCTCCTTCTCCTCCTTCTCCTCCTTCTCCTCCTTCTCCTCCTTCTCTCCTCCTCCTTCTCCTCCTTCTGCTCCTTCTCCTCCTTCTCCTCCTTCTGCTCCTTCTGCTCCTTCTCCTCCTTCTCCTCCTTCTCCTCTCTCCTTCTCCTCCTTCTCCTCTTCCTCCTTCTCCTCCTTCTCTCCTCTCTCCTCCTTCTGCTCCTTCTCCTCCTTCTCCTCCTTCTCCTCCTTCTGCTCCTTCTGCTCCTTCTCCTTCTTCTCCTCCTCTCCTCCTCCTTCTCCTCCTTCTGCTCCTTCTCCTCCTTCTCCTCCTTCTCCTCCATCTGCTCCTTCTCCTCTTCGTCCCGCGGTCTTCAAGATGTCCACCATCGTGCCTGTCCCTAAACAACCCTGAACATGCCTAAACATCTATAGACCTGTAGCCCTCACCTCGATTGTCAGCAAATGCTTCGAGAGGTTGGTCAAGGACTTTATTTGCTCCGTGTTACCTGCCACGCTGGACCCATGGCAATTTGCATAACGTCAAAACAGATCCAAGGACGATGCAATTGCCATGGCCCTCCACACTGCCCTTTCCCACCTGGAGGGAAAGAACTGTTATGTGCGAATGCTGTTTGTGGACTACAGCTCAGCGTTCAACATGATAGTTCCTGCCAAGCTCGACACCAAGCTTAGAGGTCTAGGTGTGCCCCCATCCACGTGCAGCTGGATACTGGACCTCCTGTCGGACTGCCGCCAGGTGGTGAGGATGGGCAGCACCATCTCAGAACCACTGACCCTCAACACGGAAGCCCCCCAGGGATGCGTGCTGAGCCCTCTCCTCTACTCCCTCTACACCCACGACTGCATGGCTATACACAGCTCCAACGTCATCGTCAAGTTTGCTGATGACGAGACAGCCTACAGGGAGGAGGTCGGATCGCTGGAGCAGTGGTGCCAGGAGAACAGCCTCGCCCTCAACGTCAAGAAGACCAAGGAGCTGATCGTGGACTTCAGGAAGCAGAGAGGAGAGCACAGCCCTATCTCCATCGACGGTGTTGCAGTAGAGAGGGTCAGCGGCTTCAAGTTCCTCGGTGTGCACATCTCCGAGGACCTCACATGGTCCACGCACACCACACACGTGGTGAAAAGGGCCCAATAACACCTGTATTTCCTCAGGCGTCTGAGGAAATTCAGCATGGGCCCCCACATCCTGAGAACATTCTACACCGGCACCATCGAGAGTGTTCTTACAGGGTGTATCACCGCCTGGTACGGAGAACTGCACTCGAGTGCAGAGCGCTTCAAAGGGTGGTGCAGACCGCCCAGTATATCGTTGGAGGTGAGCTCCCCTCCCTCCTGGATACATACAACCAGCGGTGCGTGGCCAAGGCCAAACACATCATAAAGACATTGCCCACCCAGCCACGAACTGTAGACTTAGAGATAGCTTCCACAGTCAGGCCATCAGGCTGCTGAACAAGGGCGTATAGAATATAACAATGTATATTCTATTACATTGATTTATATATACATATTGCTCTTTTTCTGTGCCGATATATTGCATTTGATCAATTGAATTTTATTTTATTTTTACTTTATACAGTTTTTTTACTTATTTTATTCTATTCTGTTTTTATCTTATCTTATTTTTATAACTGCTGTCTGTCGTCGGGTTTTGCACATAAGATTTTCCCCTTTCAAGGGGATCCAACACAAGGGGATCCCCAACACAAGGGGATCCAACACAAGGGGATCCCCAACACAAGGGGATCCAACACAAGGGGATCCAATACAAGGGGATCCAACACAAGGGGATCCAACACAAGGGGATCCAACACAAGGGGATCCCAACACAAGGGGATCCAACACAAGGGGATCCAATACAAGGGGATCCAACACAAGGGGATCCAACACAAGGGGATCCCAACACAAGGGGATCCAACACAAGGGGATCCAATACAAGGGGATCCAACACAAGGGGATCAAATACAAGGGGATCCAACACAAGGGGATCCCCAACACAAGGGGATCCAACACAAGGGGATCAAATACAAGGGGATCCAACACAAGGGGATCCCCAACACAAGGGGATCCAACACAAGGGGATCCAACACAAGGGGATCAAATACAAGGGGATCCAACACAAGGGGATCCAACACAAGAGGATCCAACACAAGGGGATCCAACACAAGGGGATCCCCAACACAAGGGGATCCAACACAAGGGGATCCAACACAAGGGGATCCAACACCCTTCAGCTCTGTGTAGGTGCTGTCGTGTCCGTTGAGGCTGGTTTTCAGCTTTCTTTTCATTGGGCTTTACAGGAACCAGACTCGCATGTCATCTGCCCAGGTTGACGTGTTCTTCTTCAGCCCTCAGCCCTTTACCGTTGAACTGCCCACCGCGGGACACCCCTCATGCACTTAGTTGTGCTCGTGAAAACCCAACAGCTAATGATGAGGTGATGATTAGTGTGTTCAGGGCTGATGAGTGCTGGTGTGTTGGTGTGAGGGTCCCTGCTGGCTGCCTCATTTTACTTAATGGCTTTGTCTTGTTTTGGCCAATAAAGTGCTTAATATAGCTCTGACTACATTGTCAATATATATTTAATGCCAGGTTTTTATGAAACATTTTTATGTTGCTCCACAGAAAGTATGTGGTCCAATGGTTATTTTTCGGATCAAAAGAAAGAAAAACTAAGTGAGATGTATTTCTATATAATCGGCTCGTATTGCTTTGGAGGAAAAGAGAAAGAGAAAATTCAATTACAAAGAGACGCCCTGCAGGAACATGCCTTATTGGTGTCTGTGGTTTAGTGAAATACTCTTTATAGGCTCTACGCTATAATGAGACATGATCTCAAAACACAGCTCTGGTCCCGTGGTGTGTGTGTGGGTGTGGGTGTGTGTGTGTGTGTGTGTGTGTGTGTGTGTGGGTGTGTGTGTGTATCTGTAAGCTAAGCGAGGTACCCGTGGACGAGGACGATCTCGAGGGCAGAGGGTCCAAGGAAACCAAAACCAAGGAGAAGTCCGTCGAGGTAGCGGCGTGTGTTAGCGATGGCTGGCTCACGGATGCCTCTGGAACATCTGCTAATGATCGTGTGTTAGGAGGGGAGGGGGCCGCCTCACTGGAACAACAGAAGCTGCATTGTGCTTTGTTTAATTTAGGCGCATTTTGCATTTATTGGTAACCCGGGGGACGGTTGGCACGGGCCGCCATGCCCAGCAGAATGGTTTCCATCACGCTTGTTCCCCGGAGGTCTCACGTCTCCACACACACCGCCACACACGCACACACGCACACGCATGCATAGGCTCACACGCATGACCGCGCATGGCAACACACGCAAGGCGCTCGTTGTAAAAACAGCGCATATGCTCGGACCGCGGGAACTTCACGCACGGACCTCGGTCTCACCCAGAGAGGTCCAGAGAGGACCAGAGAGGTCCAGAGAGGACCAGAGAGGACCAGAAAGGTCCAGAGAGGCCCAGAGAGGTCCAGAGAGGACCAAAGAGGTCCAGAGAGGCCCAGAGAGGCCCAGAGTGGTCCAGAGAGGACCAGAGAGGACCAGCGAGGACCAGCGAGGACCAGAGAGGACCAGAGAGGACCAGAGAGGACCAGAGAGAGAGAGAGAGAGAGAGAGAGAGAGAGAGAGAGAGAGAGAGAGAGAGAGAGAGAGAGAGAGAGAGAGAGAGAGAGAGAGACAGAGTGAGAGAGAGAGAGAGAGAGAGAGAGAGAGAGAGCGCGAGAGAGAGAGAGCGAGAGAGCGCGAGAGAGAGAGGAGAGAGAGAGAGAGAGAGAGAGAGAGAGAGAGAGAGAGAGAGAGAGAGAGAGAGAGAGAGAGACAGAGAGAGAGAGAGAGAGAGAGAGAGAGAGAGAGAGAGAGAGAGACAGAGTGAGAGAGAGAGAGAGAGAGAGAGAGAGAGAGAGAGAGAGAGAGAGAGAGAGAGAGTGAGAGAGAGAGAGAGAGAGAGAGACAGAGTGAGAGAGAGAGAGAGAGAGAGAGAGAGACAGAGTGAGAGAGAGAGAGAGAGAGAGAGACAGAGTGAGAGAGAGAGAGAGAGAGAGAGAGGGGTGGGCTGAGGGACAATCACACAATATACTGAAGATGTATAGAAAGAGAGAGCGGGAGGAAGGCGAGAGAGTGGGGGTGTGTGACGGGGGACGGCCCCGGACAGGGACGGTCTCTGCAGAGAAAGGAGCGGAGCCCGGCGCCTCCTTTCTGTCCGACAAGGTTGACGGTCCCTCGCCATGCATCACTGGTCCCATTCCCATCCTCCCTCCTCTCCTCCGCCCTGCGTTCCCACAGCCGCTCCCTTCAAAGGCCCATTAGCGGGAACACTCGGAAGCCATATTGTGTTGGCTTCTGCTGGGGGTTCCGGGGGGGGGGGGGGATGGAGGGGCTTTCTATGAGTCCTCCTCCCCCTGTACCACCTCACACAGGCCAGCACTGCTAGCTAACATGGGAGGAAAGGGATGTTGATGCCTCAAATTAAATGAAATTTAGCCTCACTTGGATCAAGTTGCACTACTGTAACAGTACTAGACGTATCGTGCATACCGTCCTAGATCATGTGTGTGTCTGTCACACATGCACGCAACCACGCACACACACACACACAAAACACACACTTACGGCCCCACACACACACACACACACCGGGTTCACATACATAAATATCAAGGTAGTCTAGAAAAAGTTATTCCTTTAAGTGCGGCACGCGACTTTCTTCTACTCAAACGATAGATGTGTATAAAGTGCTTGTAATGAGCGCTGAGCGTTTATCCAGATGGACGGACGAGTCAGGTGGAGAAAGGCGTGTTCAGGAACACATGTTGAATATCGTATGTTGCATGTTTAGCTCCGCCATGTGCGGGTGTGTCCGATAGCACGCCATCCGTCCCGCTGACGTAAGGCCTGCTTGGTTTACGGCCACAGGTGCAGGCGGGAGGCTTTGAACACAGCAGAGCAGGAAGCCCCGAGAAACGGGAGGGTTCGCCGATCATAAAACAACACCCTGCGGAGGTGTGTGATCGACACACACCAGACGGACCCTACCGCTGGGTTGGTCTCAGTTAACGCCATACGTTGACCTCATCATCGTCGACGGCGCTGTTGAAAAGCAAGCGGGCCCCGGTCCCAGGGGTGTGTCAGCCCTGTGGTGTTTGGAGAACACAGAACCCCGGTTCTCCCTGTTTTTCACGCCGCTGACTCCAGTGCTGCCGTTTGACTTTGACTTCCCATGCGGTAAAACGCTCCTAATGCTGCGTTTAAAGCGTGAGAGGAACCAGATGCAGCGGACCTCCTGGTGGGGGGGGACCCACTCGGTCTGCTGTCCCCATCAGGGCCCGTAACGAGCCGGGGCCCTAATCAGAAACACGCCGGCGGTGTTGAAATTCAATTTGTGACGCGTCGTGGTGAGGCAGCCCCCTGGCCGGACGGCGAGCCGGCGGTGGGTGGGAGGTCCCCCGTTAAAAATGACCCCAGGACCTGATGGGGTGTGACGGGGGGGAAGTGTTATTTTAGTTCTGGTTTGTGAGCCGCGGTTCTGCTCCGGAACGGCGGGACCAAAATACCGAAATCTGCTGCACAGGGTCCACTTCTACACCACCAACATATAGGGGGCCTTGGCTATCATACGCTCTGGATTCATGGCTTCTGGTGAGCGTGTGTGTGTGTGTGTGTGTGTGTGTGTGTGTGTGTGTGTGTGTGTGTGTGTGCCCGAGTGTGTGTATAAGTTTGTGTGTGTGTGTGTGTGTGTGTGTGTGTGTGTGCCCGAGCGTGTGTGTGTGTGTGTGTGTGTGCCCGACCATGTGTGTGTGTGT
>CM051013.1:1323400-1325900 GCA_027704905.1 Muraenolepis orangiensis | reverse complement strand
CACAGACCAAGCCCTGTGGTACCGACCCGTCTCACACCTGGAGTCACAGACCAAGCCCTGTGGTACCGACCCGTCTCACACCTGGACTCACAGACCAAGCCCTGTGGTACCGACCCGTCTCACACCTGGACTCACAGACCAAGCCCTGTGGTACCGACCCGTCTCACACCTGGAGTCACAGACCAAGCCCTGTAGTACCGACCCGTCTCACACCTGGAGTCACAGACCAAGCCCTGTGGTACCGACCCGTCTCACACCTGGACTCACAGACCAAGCCCTGTGGTACCGACCCGTCTCACACCTGGAGTCACAGACCAAGCCCTGTGGTACCGACCCGTCTCACACCTGGACTCACAGACCAAGCCCTGTGGTACCGACCCGTCTCACACCTGGAGTCACAGACCAAGCCCTGTGGTACCGACCCGTCTCACACCTGGAGTCACAGACCAAGCCCTGTGGTACCGACCCGTCTCACACCTGGACTCACTGACCAAGCCCTGTGGTACCGACCCGTCTCACACCTGGAGTCACAGACCAAGCCCTGTGGTACCGACCCGTCTCACACCTGGACTCACAGACCAAGCCCTGTGGTACCGACCCGTCTCACACCTGGAGTCACAGACCAAGCCCTGTGGTACCGACCCGTCTCACACCTGGAGTCACAGACCAAGCCCTGTGGTACCGACCCGTCTCACACCTGGAGTCACAGACCAAGCCCTGTGGTACCGACCCGTCTCACACCTGGACTCACAGACCAAGCCCTGTGGTACCGACCCGTCTCACATCTGGACTCACAGACCAAACCCAGTGGTACCGACTCAGTGAAGCCAGGAAACCTTGGAACACGACGGCAGACGTTGTGTGGTATTAAGATAATAAATGGACAAGCTCAGCCCTGAGTAGTTGATAGTAAGCGGAATGATTTATTCCCTCTGTGATTATAATATCCACGGTGGGGGTCTAGCTGCTCTGCCCTAGAGGGATTCTCGTTAGCTGTCGACGGTACGATCCTCTACTCTACCCACTCAAACCCCCCGCTACAAAACCAGAAAGAAGAAGTGAATGTCATTAAACTGGAGCGGGTCAGGTCCTGTGGAACCTTGTTCTTAATTCTCCCCAGATAATGACGGATGAACCTTGTGTTTTCCTTGTGTTTTCTCTCTCTTGTTGGACGTAAGTCAGAGGGAATGGGAGGAGAGAGAGAGTAGAGGTAAAGCATCTCAGACACATGGAGCATGTTATGCCCGCTTATGCACACACTTTTCACCATCCTATCGCCGGAGAGATCAGCTTGGGTCGGTGTTCTGAGCGGGGATGTGGCCCACCTGCACATACCAGGCTGAGCCCTACCAAGGACCCATAACTCACTGTTTATGTTCCCTGCGGGGTTTTTCCTTCTAAACGGCTCGGATTTGTGTTTTAACTCACGATAATGTTGAACATTGAGTGTTTATAAAAAAGTTATAAACACTGTGGTGGTGCAGTTGTTTTCATTTGTAATAAAATTCTTCTGCAAATACATGTCGAGTCTGTCAAGATTTAGTGAAACGACTCCCTTCACCGATTAAAATCTTGGCTTTTGATTCTTCTTTTATTCTCTTTTCTCAGCGTCACACAAGACGGAAGAGGAATCTCTTTGAAGAAGACCCATTCAAACTGAGCACTCTGTGAATGGATGGAACACGCTCTCCTCATGGGGAACATGAGGAGAGCGTGTTCCTGAGGAGGTGCTGATGATGACCCAAAGAACCGGCTGGTTGTTCAGGCTGACTAGCAGACGACGCCACATGCCATGAGAAGGGCTTCTTCAGGGCTCCTCCCTCCCCAGGGGACCAGTCATCCAGCTCATTGCAGAGTTTAGAGAGTAAACCGAGCAGATGGTCCATGCTAGCACTCCCCTCTGAGTGTGGTGGTGTCTGCTTTAACCTGTGGGCCTTGATTACCAAGGTCCCTCAGGTGTGCAGCTTCACCAGCCCCAGACTCTGATCCGTCTGACTGGGGCCAGGTGAGGCTGCTTCAACCAGACTCTAATCAGTCTGACTGGGGCCAGGTGAGGCTGCTTCAACCAGACTCTAATCAGTCTGACTGGGGCCAGGTGAGGCTGCTTCAACCAGACTCTAATCAGTCTGACTGGGGCCAGGTGAGGCTGCTTCAACCAGACTCTAATCAGTCATCGGCTTGATTAGCGAGGGCGATGAAACAGAGTACAGAGATGAGGTGGTCCCGCTGACGCGATGGTGTGGGGACAACAGCCTCGCACTGAATGTCAAATCCAGAGGGTCGTGAGGACGGCAGAGAAGATCATCGGGTGTGAACTTCCATGCATTCAGGAGACCTTTAGGACCAGATGTCAGAAGAAGGCCATGCCCATCATAAAGGACTGCAACCACCCTGGGCTCCATCTCTTCTCCCCCTACTGTCTGGTCGCCGGTTGCGCAACATCCGTACAGCAAGGACTACCAGGTTTAAGGAGCTACTGAACTGCTAGGAGTGCTGCCAC
>CM051013.1:1305900-1313400 GCA_027704905.1 Muraenolepis orangiensis | reverse complement strand
GACATGGTATCATTGGAGAGGGGAATCTGTTTAAGCACACTTGCGATCTTTTCACCATGCATTGCTGTGGTCATCGCAATTGCTGCAGGAAGGATGAGGCTTTCAGCAATTGTGTGTGGCTTTTGTGCTTTGGCTACAAGGTGGGCCACTTTGTATGACGCTGCCAAGGCTTTGGTGGGCACAGTAGCTTGGCTATGCACAACGGTCTTTTGCCCATGCAGCGCAGCTTCTTTTCGTAAAAAAAATGTCATGGGTTTCTGAGCATCATCTGGATGTCGGCTTTCGAGATGTCGTCTCATTTTTGTGGGCTTTAAACTTTCATGTGCCAGAACATCGCCGCAAATAACACACTGTGGGTGGTCGAGCTCATGTTTTACCTGGCACGTGAATCCATATTTAAGAAATTCTTTCAGGTATCGGCGACGCCTCGTTGGTGGGTCTTTTTTATTCTCACCACCGGCCAAACTTGTCCCATCTGAGGATCGCGGAGGAGTAGGTGCACAACTGGAGGTAGATGGCACTTCTGAGCTCATATCATTGTTTTTTAGCAGCCACCTGTCCATTTTTGATGAAAGTTATAACTAGGCTAGTGGCTAAAAAAGTGGCTAGTATCACAAACGTGGCTAGTAACGTGGCGAGTTAACTATGACGTATTGTAAAAAAACCGGGAAGAAATTGAGTTTGAACAGTGGGCGCAGATTGTTACATTGTTTCTATCATAGGACCAATAAACGATTCGAAACGCCATTTAAAGCTGGGCAACTTTTTTTCTCTCTCTCTCTCTCCCTCTTAACAGCGTGTAGGAATGAGAAAAAGGCAGATTTTCATTGTATTGACATTTTATTTTTCGTTGTTTCACCAGGTGTTATAACAGCTAACAGCTAAAAAAAAAAAAAAAAAAAAAAAAAAAAATTAATTTCCGACTGAAGTAACAAATAATTTTGCGACCCCACGGAAGTTTTTGCCGACCCCGTTTGGGGTCGCGACCCCTAGTTTAAGAATCACTGCAGTAGATCACAGCCTCGGATGACATTTCTGTCACAGAGCGGCCAGAGGGATGGCGTTTCTCCACATGCCGAGGGGAGGAACGGGCCTGGGACGCCGTCGATGGTGAACACATGATTGTGTGCACGTGTGAAACTCGCCCACCAGTCCACCGGAATGAGGAGCAGCAGTGCGTACTTGTCTCTGCGTTGTTGGGAGGTTTACGGCCCTTTGGTGCTTCGACGCCTCAGTATAACAACACATCCATTAGTTCACTGTAACCCCCGTCACTAAATATAAGATGCACACAGCGTCCGCTCTAAACACAGATCTATAGATCTATAGAGCTACAGATCTATAGATCTATAGATCTGTAGCTCTATAGAGCTATAGATCTTAAGCTCTAGATCTAGTCACAGAGGGGCCCCTTCCAGTTCACCAGTTGAGTGGTCTTCAAACCAGCGTTGGAGGGTCTTTGTCTGGTGGGTAATGAACACACGTACAGGGTTAAGTCAGAGGGTTAAGTCAGAGGGTTAAGTCAGAGGGTTAAGTCAGAGGGTTGAGTCAGGAGGAGGGAAGAGAACATAAGTTTGTGCTAGAAAGAGAAGCAGGGGAAGTGACAGCCCCCTGGAGAGGGTTTACAGGTCCTCACACCACACTGACTGGTGTGACGAGGAAAACCTCAAGAGAACACATCCAGGGAAGGAAAGCATTTATTTTTCTGTTGAGGTTTTCTGTTGAATGCACCAGAGTGATCTAACAGGGGTTAGAACCACGGTGAGCTGTAATTTCTCCCAGATGTTGGGCTATAACCATGAAGATAAAGACACTTGGCATGGCTCAATGATCAGTGTTTAACGGACGGCATAAAGAATCGCATGACGGCTTATCTGGAAGGAGATATATACATCCTTAGAGTTTAGAGCTCGTCCTGTTTGCTTTTCAATATCCTCCTTTTGGAACTATTGTAATTTGTTTTGGACAAAAGCATCTGCTAAATTACTTTAATGTGATGTAACGTAATGTCATGTAATGTAATGTAGTGTAGTGTAATGTAATGTAGTGTAATGTAATGTAATGTAATGTAGTGTAGTGTAATGTAGTGTAATGTAATGTAATGTAGTGTAGTGTAATGTAATGTAGTGTAATGTAATGTAATGTAATGTAATGTAATGTAATGTAATGTAGTGTAATGTAATGTAGTGTAATGTAATGTAATGTAATGTAGTGTAATGTAATGTAATGTAATGTAGTGTAATGTAATGTAATGTAATGTAATGTGATGTAATGTAATGTAATGTAATGTAATGTAATGTAGTGTAACGTAATGTAGTGTAATGTAGTGTAATGTAATGTAATGTAATGTAGTGTAGTGTAATGTAATGCAGTGTAATGTAATGTAATGTAATGTAGTCTAATGTAATGTAATGTAATGTAGTGTAATGTAATGTAGTGTAATGTAATGTAATGTAATGTAATGTAGTGTAATGTAATGTAGTGTAATGTAATGTAATGTAGTGTAGTGTAATGTAGTGTAATGTAGTGTAATGTAATGTAGTGTAATGTAATGTAATGTAGTGTAAAGTGATATAATGTAGTGTAATGTTAGCATCTAGTCAGACATGGTGACATGGCTGTCATGTTTTTTATCGTGGATGTCTTCTCAAAAAGAAACCAAATCAGAAACCATGGTAGTCATTTAGTCCGTGTTGCCTGTTCCTCTGTGTGTGTGCGGCGGCCCCCTGGGGGGCGAGGTGTCTCCGCCACAGAGAGACATGGGTGGTGGGCTGTGTGTGTGTGTGTGTGTGTGTGTGTGTGTGTGTGTGTGTGTGTGTGTGTGTGTGTGTGTGTGTGTGTGTGTGTGTGTGTACTAGGGGCCCCCTGTGTGTGTGTGTGTGTGTGTGTGTGTGTGTGTGTGTGTGTGTGTGTGTGTGTGTGTGTGTGTGTGTGTGTGTTGTGTACTTGGGGCCCCCTGTGTGTTGTGTACTCGGGGCCCTCTGTGTGTGTGTGTGTGTGTGTGTGTGTGTGTGTGTGTGTGTGTTGTGTACTAGGGGCCCCCTGTGTGTGTGTGTGTGTGTGTGTGTGTGTACTAGGGGCCCTCTGTGTGTTTTCCTTTCACAATGACCGGTAAATGAAGAGTAAACAGAGGGCCGACCAGGGGTCAGTCAGCACCGAGGTGAGAAGAGACATCTCAAGGCAGCCGGTCAAACAAAGAGGGTCCTTCAGACACCTGTGTGTCTCTGAGGGCCCTACCTCCCCTCTGAACACACACACACACACACACACACACACACACACACACACACACACACACACACTTTGAAGATTCACAGAGGAGTTGTTTTAATGGCTGCCATTGCAATCCAGCAAACCAACAGTAGGTTTTAGTCAGTAGACATTTTTTGACATTTGGAGAACAAATCAATTGCCATCATGAGTAGAAACAACTCTTAGAGTTGTTTCTACTCATGATGGCAATTGATTTGGCAATTGACATAGGAGGTTATGGTATCACTCCTGTTTGTCTGTTAGCAAGATAACTAAAAAAGTGATGTACTGAATTGGACAAGACTTGGTTGGTGGTTAGATGACTTATGTGCCAAGGAACAGTTCGATTTTGGCACAGATCTTTGGCACTCCGGATCTGAATCTGGACCCAGGGGACATTCTGGTGTCCCCAGTCCCTCCCCAGTGTGGATGTGAGAGGTGAGGATGTGTGGATGTGAGGATGGTTTCTCTACTGCGGGGCCTGTCCTTTATTCTGGTGACATTTGTCATCTGAATATTTGTTTAATTGTTCAGCGTAGTTCATAGTTGGGAGAACATGAGGGGGTCGTCAGCCTCTGCCTAGAGTTCTAATGAGGCACTGTGGCAAGGAGGCCAGGAGGTGGTCCAGGAGTCCAGGAGGTGGTCCAGGGGGCCAGGAGGTGGTCCAGGGGGCCAGGAGGTGGTCCAGGAGTCCAGGAGGTGGTCCAGGGGGCCAGGAGGTGGTCCAGGAGGCCAGGAGGTGGTCCAGGAGTCCAGGAGGTGGTCCAGGGGGCCAGGAGGTGGTCCAGGAGGCCAGGAGGTGGTCCAGAGCCCAGAGGGCTCCACATGGCGCTCCACACTGGAACACAGCTGCTCCCCTTACAAACTGAAAATAGCTAAACATATGTGAGGGGCCTGCAGCAGGCAAGTGATTAAAGATAGGTAACACATGAGACACACAGGAGAGAATGAGAGAGAGAGAGAGAGAGAGAGAGAGAGAGAGAGAGAGAGAGAGAGAGAGAGAGAGAGAGAGAGAGAGAGAGAGAGAGAGAGAGAGAGAGAGAGTGGAGAGAGAGAGAGAGAGAGAGAGAGAGGGGGGGAGAGAGAGAGAGAGAGAGAGAGAGAGAGAGAGAGAGAGAGAGAGAGAGAGAGAGAGAGAGAGAGAGAGAGAGTGGAGAAAGGGAGAGAGGGTGGAGAGGGAGAGAGAGAGAGAGAGAGAGAGGGTGGAGAGAGAGAGAGAGAGAGAGAGAGAGAGAGAGAGAGGAGAGAGAGAGAGAGAGAGAGAGAGAGAGAGAGAGAGAGAGAGAGAGAGAGTGGAGAGAGAGAGAGAGGGGGGGAGAGAGAGAGAGAGAGAGAGAGAGAGAGAGAGAGAGAGAGAGAGAGAGAGAGAGAGAGAGAGAGAGAGAGAGAGAGAGAGAGAGAGAGAGTGGAGAAAGGGAGAGAGGGTGGAGAGGGAGAGAGAGAGGGTGGAGAGAGAGAGAGAGAGAGAGAGAGAGAGAGAGAGAGAGAGAGAGAGAGAGAGAGAGAGAGAGAGAGATGATATGAAAGTGATGAAAGAGATTTTTGGAGGGAGAAGCTTGAGTTCCTGGAGCTCGCTGAAAGACACTGTGAGGAGGTGAAGGTTAGGAGCTCCTGGTTACAACCAGGAACCTTTTCATCTATATGAAATGATGTGTGTGTGTGAGAAAGAGACAGAGAGAGTGACAGAGAGAGAGAGAGAGGGGGGGGGACCTGTGTGAGAGACACATTATGGGCTGTCCCCCTTGTATGCAGTGAAGTCTGGAGTTGGAGTTGGGTGGGATATGCAAATGAAGGCTGCCTCTATCTGCCTGCCCCTTCAGAGGCAGTATGGGACGGCAGGCTACGTTCTCCCCCCCCCCCTCTTTCTCTATCTATCTCTCTCTCTCTCTCTCTCTCTCTCTCCCTCCGTCCCTCTGTCCCTCCCCTCTCTCTCTCTCTCTCCCTCCGTCCCTCCTCTCTCTCTCTCTCTCTCTCTCTCTCTCTCTCTCTCTCTCTCTCTCTCTCTCTCTCTCTCTCTCTCTCTCTCTCTCTCTCTCTCTCTCTCTCTCTCTCTCTCACACACACACACACACACACACACACACACACACACACACACACACACACACACACACACACACACACAGAGACCCACAGACACACACTCACATACACAGTGTGCAGAGCTTGGACGGCTTGGACTAGTCACCAGGTTAGATTTACATACACACACATATTCACACATGCATGCACACACACCGTCTTTTAGTTTTTTCTTTTTCCTCATCTGGTCCTCTCTCTCTCTCTCTCTCTCTCTCTCTCTCTCTCTCTCTCTCTCTCTCTCTCTCTCTCTCTCTCTCTCTCTCTCTCTCTCTCTCTCTCTCTCCCTCCCCCTCCAGCACACACCTTTGTGTTGTGTGTGTGTTCCTTGCCCCTCTTAGAGCCTTTTTTCCCCACTCTTTTATTTTCTCCTCCCCCCCCTTTCCTTGGATAGTTCTCCCCTCTCCCTCCCCCTGCAGTGTGATGGTTCTCCCCTCTCCCTCCCCCTTCCCCTGCAGTGTGCTGCCGGAGTGTGAGCTCTGAAGACCTCCTTCCAAAGCGAGATGCTGCAGAGTCCAGTCCAGCTGCTCGGGCTCCACGCGTCTCCCAGGGACCTCTGCTGAAGACCGGGCCTCTGTCCTCCTCCTCTCACACCGGCTCGCTCCCAACGCTCCCTACAGCCGGCAGAGACCCACCGCTGCCTCCCGCTGCCTCCCGCTGCCTCCCGCTGCCTCCCGCTGCCTCCCGCTGCCCCCCGTGCCTCTTGGTCTTCATCCCTTTGGCTTCTCTCAGAGGACTTTAAGAACCACCAGAGACTCGGCAAGCGGAGGACGGGGAGATGGGTCGGCCGGTGGTGCTGCTCGCGGCGGTCCTCTTGGGAGCGTGGCTGTCGTGGCCCCCCACGCTGGCGGACGCTAAGGGGACATACTACCACAGAGGCCACGGCGGCCCCTTCTACGGGAACCGGTTCAACCTGTTCAAGGGGGCGTTCGACCCCCACCTGGTGCCCAATAAGCCCATGAGCCGCCACAAGTAAGTGTCTGAGCCGCCTGAACTCTGAAGGTTGTCTTTCTCTCTCTCTCTTAAGAGTTCTGCCGGGTCGTGGACGGACCTGTCTTTCTCTCTCTCTCTTAAGAGCCTGTTCTGCCGGGTCGTGGACGGACCTGTCTTTCTCTGTCCTGTGTGGTTCTGGTCTGTCTGTCTGCGGTTCTTCTCTCTTCAACCCGTCTGCGGTCCCCTGGTAGCAAGGACCCGGAGGGTCAGGGGAACAGAGCCGTCATTGTGGTGTACAGTGGAGGAGGGGGCATGGCTATATCGATCTGAGATGTGTGTGTGTTGTGTGTGTGTGTGTGCGCGTGTGAGTGAGTGAGTGAGTGAGTGAGTGTGTGTGTGTGTGTGAGTGTTAGTGTGTGTGTGTGTGTGTGTGTGTGTATGTGTGTGTGTGTGTGTGTGTGTGTGTATGTGTGTGTGTGAGTGTGTGTGTGTGTGTGTGTGTGTGTGTGTGTGTGTGTGTGAGTGTGTGTGTGTGTGTATGTGTGTGTGTGTGTGTGTGTGTATGTGTGTGTGTGAGTGTGTGTGTGCGTGAGTGTGTGTGTGGGTTCGAGAGGGGGTCTCAATTGGATTAAACAGACTTACAGTAAGTTCCCAGAAGGAAGCAGGACAACTAACATAACTACCCAGCTATATATATATATACATGATGTATTTATATTATATATATATATATACATGATGTATTTATATTATATATATATATATACATGATGTATTTATATATTTGAAAGCAGTAGTCCGTTGGCTAAATTTGGATGTCAGGAAAATTGTTATTGAACATTGTTATTGAACATTGATCGATTGATCAAGTCACTTTTCATCCAAAAACATCAATGTGTAATAAATGTACAGTACATAGTTTTTAGTTTTTTGGTCAGTGAATCATTATTGCCCAAAGAAAACACATCGCTAAGACATGACAGTTAAAATAACCAGAGGAGGAAACACAGTAAGAAGTAAACAGAAACAGAGACTGATGAATTCTTTATGACTGATTGGTCCTCGGGTCTGTCAGCTTTCACTTCACATTTCCATCTCTCTCTCCGCTTGGCCTCCGTCTGAGAGTCAAACGCTTCTGGGTAGCTTGTAATAATGCCGGCTTTTTTTATCTAGTGGTACGACCCCCAGACCTGTAGTGGTACGACCCCCCCCCAGACCTCTAGTGGTACGACCCCC
>CM051013.1:1300900-1303400 GCA_027704905.1 Muraenolepis orangiensis | reverse complement strand
CAGATATCTGGGAGGCTTCCAGCGATGATTCACTTTACACAGGGTCCGGGGGGGTCCGGGGGGGTCCGGGGGGGTCCGGGGGGGTTTGGGGGTAAAGAGGACAGGGTCCGGGGGGGTCCGGGGGGGTTTGGGGGTAAAGAGGACAGGGTCCGGGGGGGTCCGGGGGGGTTTGGGGGTAAAGAGGACAGGTCGAAGGTCAAGGGTCATCGGTCAACGCTGTACGTTTGTGTCAGGGCGTTAGGTCTCCTGCTACGGTTCGGTGAACGACTGTCGCCGGCCGTGGTTCTTCTAGTCTCACTCACGCCTCGCGTCCCCTCAGACGTTCTGGATCTACCTTCCCATTCATCTGTGAAGCTTGTGGGCCTTGGTCACCGGTTCGTAGCCTCCCTCACTGGGTTGAGGGAACACAGCTGAACAGCTCAATGTGTCTCAAAACCGTCGACAATTATTGAACGTCAGTCATTTGCCGAGTGGAACACAAATCACACGTTGGTGCGATAAAGCAGAACCAGATCCACCGTCATTCTCTTTAGAACTCACTCAACATTGCGTATGAAAAGCAGGCAGTGAGACCTTCTCACCCGGAGCAGATCTTGTGCTTCAGGAAATGCCACAGGATTAGAAAGAGGTTATTGGAACTGCTTTCGCTACCGGCACTGGGGCCTGTGGCCGGTGTCGTCTGAACCTGAACAGACCGGCCTGCTCCATCCTGCTCCATCCTGCTCCATCCTGCTCTATTCCTCTCACAACATGACTGCTTTCACAATCCAAGCCATTTAATTGCATAATCAGATGTTTAAATCCAACCCCCCCCCAAAAAAAGAATTTAGTCCGAAAAGCCTCCATAGCCAGACCTTAAAGCCTGGAGCCGCAGCGCCGCTGGCTCCTAGTTGACCTGGAGTGTGTGGAGCCTTCAGCGAGGTCCCTGTGGGTCCCGGGGCCTAGCGCTGGGAGTATCGCTGTCCCGCTAATTAGCAGAAACCACCGCCTCAATCAGCCTCACACAGCCTCACTCCGCCTCACTCCTCCGGGCCGACCGGAGGACCTGCCAGCTGGAGAGAGAGAGAGGGAGAGAGAGAGATAGGGACGGAGAGAGAGAGAGAGAGAGACGGACGTTCATTAAAAACCTGAAGAGCTAAACCACAGGCGAGGGGGAGATGTGTTAGCCTGTAGAAATGACCGTTAAACGTCCTGTTCTAGATTCCACCGTCTGCTTTAAGGGCCGCGCCCCCGCCCCCCCGCCGGTCCTAAATCTGTCGGATCGGCGGTATTGGCTCTGGGGTCGAAACAGCAGGGAACCCTCCAGGTGACAGGGGGGTCCCGGGGGACATATACCCTGGGTAGGGTGAGACCCGTGTTAAGAGAGGCGGTGGAACCCCGTTCTAAGGAGCCCTACAGCGGACCCAGAGCTGGGGCATGTGGTCCCCAGCAGCAGAGGGCGGGGTCCCAGAAGCAATAATAATATGATTTTCTAAAAAGCGAGAATCCTGGAGATGGGAATGCTGGCGTTCCCCCTGGAGGGACCCGGGATGGGGTTTCAGAAGTGTAACGTTAGACTGGAAATATTTACAGTGGGACCAGACCTGGAGTGAAGAAACGACACACTCTGGAGACAGTCTTCTGGCACCCAGGGTGCGGGTGAGATGGAGGGGGTTGGGTGTGTGTAGTGGGGGGGAGGGAGGGAGGAAGGAAGGGAGGGAGGGAGGGAGGGAGGGAGGGAGGGAGGGAGGGGTTGGGTGTAGTGGGGGGGAGGGAGGGAGGGAGGAAGGGAGGGAGGGAGGGAGGGAGGGAGGGAGGGGTTGGGTGTGTGTAGTGGGGGGGAGGGAGGGAGGGAGGAAGGGAGGGAGGGAGGGAGGGGTTGGGTGTGTGTAGTGGGGGGGAGGGAGGGAGGAAGGAAGGGAGGGAGGGAGGGAGGGAGGGAGGGAGGGAGGGGTTGGGTGTAGTGGGGGGGAGGGAGGGAGGGAGGAAGGGAGGAAGGGAGGGAGGGAGGGAGGGAGGGAGGGGTTGGGTGTGTGTAGTGGGGGGAGGGAGGGAGGGAGGGAGGGGTTGGGTGTGTGTAGTGGGGGGGAGGGAGGGAGGGAGGGAGGAAGGGAGGGAGGGAGGGAGGGAGGGAGGGAGGGAGGGAGGGGTTGGGTGTGTGTAGTGGGGGGGAGGGAGGGAGGGGTTGGGTGTGGAGGGGATGAGGGAGGGAGGGAGGGATGGGTGTGTGTGGTGGGGGGGAGGGAGGGAGGGATGGGTGTGTGTGGTGGGGGGAGGGAGGGAGGGAGGAAGGAAGGGAGGGAGGGAGGAAGGAAGGGAGGGAGGGAGGGGTTGGGTGTGGTGGGGGGGAGGGAGGGTGGGAGGGATGGGTGTGTGTGGTGGGGGGGAGGGAGGGTGGGAGGGATGGGTGTGTATGGTGAGGGGAGAGAGGGAGGGAGGGAGAGAGGGAGGAAGGGGTTGGGTTTGGAGGGGGGAGGGAGGGGTTGGGCGTGTATGGTGAGGGGAGAGAGGGAGGGAGGGA
>CM051013.1:1288400-1295900 GCA_027704905.1 Muraenolepis orangiensis | reverse complement strand
ACACACACGGTCAGACGCCAACACAATGTGATGCAACAGCCCATCTTAATGGTTATATTGGGGCTACTCAGGTTCTTTATGGTGTTACTAACAGCCCTGTTACAACTCGCCCCCCCCTGGGACCACAGCGGGAACACAAACACCAGGCTAGAGGCGTGTTAACCACACAGAGCATGGAGGGAGGGGGGAGATAAACAAGAGACCAGAGAACAAACACCACAACCTCTAAATGAGGCTGACTCCACGGGACTCCGCATTGCTGCCAAGTTTCCAGAAGTTACGACCTGTGGCTAATTAACGCTGATTATCTTCATGCTTCACCCGGACAGATGGGTTTTTTGGGCTTTCCATTTGACCATGTCCACTTTTGAACGTATGTTTACCCTTGTACTTTATTTTAGATCCTAATCTTGGCTCTAATTCTGAAGGCAGGTGTGAGAAGTAAACAAGAGGACTCCATGTCTGCTGAGAACCCAAACCCTGCTGACATGGTCTGAGGGTCTGGGGACACGGTTCTCTTCCTTTCGACTTTGACTTTCTGTCTGAGCTAAATCTTCAGAGAGAAACGACTTGAACTGAGCCTTTTGGTCGGGTGTGTCTCCTCCAGGAACCACTGTGCCTTCGTGGTCCAGAGGAACATCACCTGCACCATGCAGGACGGGGTGGCCACCTACGTCAAGGCAGAGTACACCACCAAGTGCATCTGGGGACAGAAGTGTCCGGTAGTCATGTAAGTGTTCACAAAACCACTAACTTGTAAAACTCCAAAAAAATGCATTCTTGAATCAATAACCTGCCTAACAATGCACAATACGTGCTGTTCAACCACAGCCCATTGCGCGTTTCAAACGAAGCAAAGCACATGTGCTGCCCTCTAGCGGCCATACTGTTTACTACAGGACATCCCCTGCCATGCTCACACGACTGTGATTGTCGTTGGTGAATGTGTCCGCAGAGTGATAATGCATCGCTTTATTGCTATCACTGTTAAATGTTATCGGCCTACACAAACGTATAGTTATATTTGTTGGGTCCCTAAGAAAATGCCCAAACTGTTCCAAATAAAATGGTCACTGAATTGTGTGTGTGTGTGTGTGTGTGTGTGTGTGTGTGTGTGTGTGTGTGTGTGTGTGTGTGTGTGTGTGTGCATTCACATGTGTGCTAACACAATTATAGCAAGATAGAGATGCAACAAGAAGCAAGGACTCAGGATGTATTTCCCTTCTCGCTAATTGAATATCTGTAAGATATGATATATTGATCTCTAGTTTAAATGTGATATATTTGATCTCTGTCCACTCCACATCCAACCTCCTTCCATCTTCTCATTCTTTATCTGGATCTGCTTTGATTAAATCCATGTCAATGCATGCGGGAGCCACTGGTCCGACTCCCCCTCGGTGCGTGGGCTGACCCGCTGCTCTCTCCACGCGCCCTGCAGGTACCGCACCTTCTTCAAGCCCACGTACAAGGTCGGCCACAAGACGGTGACGGAGCTGGAGTGGCGCTGCTGTCCTGGGTTCTCCGGGGAGAACTGTCTGCTCAGTTCCACGCCGCTGCCCGACGGCTCCTCCCCGCCCTCCTCCAAGGGAGCCCCCCCCCCCCAGCGACCGGCCGTGGGCGGCTACCCCCACGGCTCCAAACCCATCGGGGACCACACACCCGGCGAGTTCCAGATAGAGGCGGGCAGACCCCGACCCGAAGTACCCGGTGAGGACGTACGGATGCTCCGGTACATCCCTGTGGTGTGTGAGCGGTCGGGGGCTGGTTTACGCAGCCTCCGACCTGAGCCTGATTTGGGGTGACTGGGTCCAAAGATCTGACTCAATACTAAGGCCTACTTCCTCTACCCCACCTGTGAGAAATTACCTGCTTCACCCAGTTCTAAGTGGTTTCTGTGTCTTTCTTGTAGCTGCGTGTCTTTTCTTTGTCATAGTTTCCATTATATATATGTATATATATATTTAAATGAGTGGTACTTTGTGGTGACTTTGTGGTGAGTCTCAACCTTCCCCGTTGGGCGTGGCTCGCCAGCAGGTGACAGGTTAACCTTCACCTGACCCGCTGTCTTCACAGCCATTGGATAGAAAACTGATTTTTTTTTTGAAAGCACCTGCCATGACTTTCTACAGCCAATCAAAATGCGGGACATGGTCTCAAAATATGCGGGCGGCAGTACGAAGGGAGGAAGGGATCAAAGCTCTGTGGACAGGATGAACCGGCTGTCAACCGCACACAACAGAGCTCTGACATGTCAGCATTTCCCACCGGCTCTGCCTGTGAAACATTGTCAGCTGGATGGTAAAAACCGGTTTAACAACCAGCTCCCTGTGTCCTAGTTGTCAGAACAGTCCCTCAGGTGGCGTGGAGCTAGGGTCTACTGTAACAATGACTCCTTATCTGGCTGTGCAGTGTGCCACAGAATGACAAATCAACATATAGTACATGTTGTGGGGGGATAGCGGTGAAGTTCCTACAGTAGAACAAAGAGACTCTTTCCATCCAAACCTCACGCACCTTGCAGGTAGGCTGTGGACACTGGGGAATGGAACCAGACACCCTTCAGCTGGGATTTGAACACCCCGGACCCTACAGTCCAAATAAACGTCCACCGTCTCACCGTCTTATGTCCTCTGTTTCTGTCTTTCACCTCCATGACCTCCTCCACCATCTCCTCCACCACCTCCACCACCACCACCACCACCACCATCTCCTCCACCACCACCACCACCACCACCTCCATCAACTCCACTACCACCACCTCCACCATCTCCTCCACCATCTCCTCCGCCACCACCTCCACCATCTCCTCCACCATCTCCTCCACTACCTCCACCTCCGCCCAGGCAACCGGTTTGGCGGTTCTGGGGTGAGCGGCGAGAGGCTGGACCGCATGGAGGATAAGTTGCGGCGTCTGACCCAGGGCCTGGACACGGTGAGCGGGGCGGTGGTGAGCCTGGAGGAGCGCATGCGGACCTCCCTTCGCGAGGACACCACCAAGATCCTGGGCACCCTGCTGGCCAACTCCCCCCGTCCGGGGGGCTCCTCGGTGGGCTACGGCGCCTTCCCTGAGGGGGCGGGCCCGGACGTGGTGGAGGGCGGCTTCGGGGACCTGGTGGGCCGCGTCACGGAGGTGAAGGACGAGCTGCGGGCCAAGGCCCACGTCCTGGAGGAGATCCAGGTGGGAGCCCGCTGCAGCCCGTAGACTGAGCTCTTGCTCTTGTGTCACAATCAATAAGTATTTAGCCGTTATCGATCAATCCATCTTATTTAACCAAGATCCAATGATGATAATATGATAATAAATGGATCCATTTAGGACAGTTCTGATAAGTTCTGTAGATAGTTGGGCAGCGGGGAAAGCATAAACAATAAGGAAAATAGGCTTAGCTTTTTTTTAATTATAAACCCTATTTTAATGCATTCACCATAGAAGTCATACATTCATTTAACCTTGATTATTGATATTGTTTGATCAGTGGATCAATACTGTGATGTAGGTAGGTAAAGTAGCAATTTGAGAGGTCTTTCAATTGAAGTCTGGAAAGTTTGGAATTTTTTAATTAAAAATGTGTACAACTGACGGGGACCAGAAAGGTGATGCTGTTAAACCTGCTGTGGGTCTCCTCCCCTGCCCTTCTCTAGGGGATGGTTCTGGGACACGACGGCCAGCTCAAGAGGCTGATGGAGGCGGCGAGCGGGAGGCCCGTCCCGGGGTCCCGGCCCTCCGTCCTCCTGGAGGAAATCCTGGACGCCAAGTTGGCGGACGTGCGCGCCGACATCCTGGACGGCTTTGAGAGGCGCCTGACGGGCCTGGAGAACCACTGCGACGAGAGGATCGTGCAGGTGCAGAACCAATGCCAGAGGGAGCACGTGGATGGCCAGGAGCAGATTCAGCAGTCGCTGGACGGCAGGGAGACGGGCATCCGGGAGGAGCTGGGCACCCTGCAGGCTCAGATCCAGGGTCTCACTCTCACCGAGAGCTGCTGTGGACAGGTAGCTACCGCCACGTCCATGGGGACCTTCTCACGCTACTACACAAAGCTGTCACGTCCTTTCTTTGCACTTCAAGACAGCTGCAGTGTCATGGGACAAGAAGAACTATGCAGATGCCTGGCATAAAAAAAGCCCATTTTCTTCCTTTGAACCTCGCTAGTGATTAAAAATCCAGTCTTTTCAGCATTTGTTATGGATATTTAAAGGACTCATCTGAGAATGCTGCTGTGATGCCTTGAACACATTTGCCATGAACCCGTGTGTGAACTCTTCCTGCAGGTGAACAGCTTGTCCCGTCGCGTCCTCCTCCTGGAGGAGTCGGTCAAGGGTCTGACGGAGTCCCAGAGGCAACTCCAGACGGCCCTCGCCGACCACAGCCTCCACGTGGAGACCCTCATCGAGGCCCGCCTGGTGGACATGGAGGACCGTCTGAACGGCACCGACGGTGGGCCGGACGGCACGGCGAGGGTCCCCGGGGGCCTGGACGGCTTCAAGACCCTGCTGGAGGACAAGCTGAAGACCTTGGAGGAGAGGGTGTTCGTGGCCGTCGAGGAGCTCAGCAACGCCACTGCCCCGGCCCTACTGGAGGGCCACGTGGTGCCGGCGCTGGAGACGGAGATCGAGTCGGTGCGGCTGCGGGTGGAGGGGGACCTGGACGGCATCCAGAAGCAGCTGATAGACCTGGAGCTCCTATGCACCTCCTCCTGCGCTCCGGCCACCCCGGTGGCGGCGGGCGTGAGCGTGGCTCGGGTGGAGGAGGAGTGTGGGGAGGTGGAGAAGAAGTTGAGCGGTCGGCTGGACTCCCACACCGACCAGCTGGACCGACTGAACGGCACCCTGCAGAACCTGCTGTTCCGCATTGCCCAGGAGGACTCGGAGGACTCTGTCCAGGGGGAGATCACCCTGCTGAAGGTCAACATCAACTCGGTGAACCGCACCCTGAAGGGCCTCAGAGACTCCGTTACCTTCATCGCTAAGGAGGTAGGTCACGCTAACACTACCTGGGAGCACAGGGAGAACCAGCTGTCCAGCCAAATGCTGGACCTCACCAAGCTGATGGGCCATCAGTCTTCCCTCCTGGGGGCCGGGGAGAGGAGACTGGTCCAACTGAAGGGCGAGCTGGTGGCGCTGAGGAGGAGGCTGTCAGGTGAACTGCAGGGGTGCAGGAGCACAGCGCTGGGCGTTCAGAAGGAGGTGCAGGACGTGGACAGCCGGGTCAGCCAGGTGGAGGGCCAGTGCTCCAGCCTGGGAGAACTGGCGGATCACCTGGAGAGGATTCGGGCGGAGCTGGAGAGACACTCGGACTCGTACCTGGCCCAGGTGAGCGGCACGCTGTCCGACCACTCGGAGCAACTCGCTGAGCTGAAGGGCGAGATCAAAGACTGTGGGGCCAACGCATCGGCCAATCACAATGGAGACCAGTAGCAGCTTCTGTTATGGAACAAAAAACTCTGTCTGTTTCGTCATTAGGCTTGGGAGAGAGAGAGAGAGAGAGAGAGAGAGAGAGAGAGAGAGAGAGAGAGTCCGCCTCTCTTCCACCTGGTCTACGTAGATGCAAATCAGCCAGGCCAGTGAAAGCCATTTCCCATCAGGGAAATTCTCAGCTCAGTGATAGGAGAGCCAGGACACGGGGAGACCCACTCAGCTGGGGGAGAGGCACCCCAGGGCTGTATAGCTGGTTGTTAAGCTTTTACTGGAGGTTTTTATTCAATAGGGCATTTGTTATGTTTTCCCTTGATCGTCAATGTTGTTGATTTCATTTTTATTTTTATTTTAACTTATGTGAAGCAAACGCTACGTTACCACGTTAAACTGTGTGCATTACAGACGTTTTAATTAACACAACAGTGCGAACGCTATGGAACTAATAAGCTGCTATAGGTTTAGACATACTGTACGTCAACTTGGTGCTACGCATTTTTATAAATCTCTGTTTACCACTTGTTTAAATGTTTTAATGATTTCTCTGTTGACATATTGTGTGATTCATATAATGACATTTTGTTAAATTAGTTAGTTTCCACATTCACCAACAGGGGACAGTGGAAACACGTTTGCATGGTGGGAGGCGATTGTATTGTAATCCAAAAAGCTGGAGTGCTGTGCGTTGTTTTGTACCTGAATGTATGACGTGCAGACACGACAACAGACATGGAAGTGGACTTTTTGATGTAACTAAACGGTCAAAATCTAAACACTTCTCGAGTTCTGATCTCCGATGTCTGCATCACAAATAAATCCAACATTTCCTAAAGTCTGTTGTTGAATAATGAAGCACATAGGCCAACAGAAGACAACTAATGTGTGCTTGTGTTGACAGTGGACTGACGTTGTCCCGGTCTTAGACTCGTCTCCCTCGGTCCCCCGGGAGGACGAGAGGTAAACGGTGATTCTTGACCGGTCTCCCCTGCTGTCATAACCGGGTGAATTCTGCACGCTGCAGAATTCACCGAGCATCATCCATCGCCTGACCTGGGGTGGCCCTCATCGACCAGGAGACCAGAAGAACCGTCCTCCCCGTGGAGAGAGAGTCCGTAGGCTCTCTCTAGGAGGGGTAAGGGTCAGCGCTGAGCAAGTGGAAAGATATTTGAAAAGGTATCCGTTTGGTCAATGGATCAACAAATACAATCACTCATTGACATGGAAAATGCTCTTATCATTGAGCTAATGATTATGAGTTGAGGAACCTGAGGGACGTGTTGAAGGTGACTTTTGGTAGGCGGTTAGCGGGGAAGTGGCAGATAAGCCTTCAGATGAATGATAATGTTTATTATAAAATAACATAAAGCGTACGTCGGGCTCCGTGGGACCACAGAGCTGTGGTTAATATTTAACAACACTCTTAACAACACGTGTAACTCTTTCACAGCACTCCGATAACCCAGTGAACACACAAGGGGAAATCATTTAACACGTAGACATAAATTACAAGTATGCTCGTTTAAAACTGGCAGTCCTGGAACCATGAACTGGATGATTGGAGGGGAGAGAATGAGGAACTGAGAGGTTAGGGGACCAGAAGGTCTTCTGAGGACCTGAGTGAGGCCGAGGTGGTAGGTGTTGCAGGTCAGATGTAAGAGCTGTGTACTGTGTTAGGAATGTTCATGGCCATCCATTAGCGATCACTGAGTGAAGTGATGCACTGAGAGGATGAGTTTAGAGTTGACTGCACCTGCCTCTGTGTGAGTCGAAGTAGACCCGCCCACGTCTAATTTCTCACCAATCACGGCACCTCTTCCCTGATTGGTTCAGGGGAATCCGTCTTACCTGTCGGTCACAGGTGCGAAGTGGAATGGCAGCGTTAGGCTTCAAAGTGTGTGTTCAAAGCACATGGTGGCTGAACGGTCAGCGTGGGGACAACAGGGGGGAGGAGGTTCAGGCAGGAAAACAGAGGGGGGGGGGAGAGAGGGGGGAGAGAGGGGTGAGAGAGGGGGGAGAGAGGGGGGAGAGAGGGGGGAGAGAGGGGGTGAGAGAGGGGTGAGAGAGGGGGTGAGAGAGGGGGTG
>CM051013.1:1278400-1283400 GCA_027704905.1 Muraenolepis orangiensis | reverse complement strand
CCCCACACCTTAACCCCCCCCCCCCAGACAGCTGTCAGTATCAACAAGACTTCACAAGCTGTGGATCCATCCTCACCTCAGGTTCGACATCCCTTCACGGCATTTCCAGTGTTTCTCTAAGTCGGGGTCGGAGGTCGGAGGAAGAAAGAACACCTTCAGACTCGGGACGAGTTCATCGACGCTCATCAGAAAAGTCTCATCCGAGAGAAGCTTTGCTGCAGAAGCCGTGATATCAAAGCATTGATGTAGCGGCGACGCAAGCTCCCACTACCGCTCCGGAGTGGCTCCGGAGTGGGGTTCTAAAGTCCTCTGGGACGTCTAAAGCACTACACACGACACGGTATGTACAGCGGTCATCGTCCCCTCCGAGGGAACCTTTACACATTTACATATTTTTTTAAATTTAAATAGATTCTTTTTTTGCGTATATAAAAAAATAAAAAACTAGAGTTAAAAACACTGAAATAAATTAACAAGCATTAAGGCTGCCCGTGTCGTCAGGTATCTCCGCCACGGGGACCTTCATACAGACCGGCGCTGGATGGACCGGGAGGGTCAGGTGACAGGATGTGATGTCAGGGAGGTAGTGGGCGTCGCCCCGGAACGTGACGCTCCACACACCAACAGACGCATCGTTAAACTCTTTCTCACGAACCCAAAACGACGGAGAAGAACAGAGTCGCACACATTTTGAAATAGAACCGGGACAGTCAGAGTCATCCCGAGACAGTGGGTTTCACGTGTTCGGTTCTTCTTACAGGTTAATGGTGAACAATGAGCTAAAAATAGGACATAACGCATCTTATTTGTGCACTTAAAAATTATCAAAATAATCAAAATCAAGACCTGTGTGTTTTTTTCTTTTTCTCCTGACAGGTCACTCATCTCAAATCTAAAATCTAAAATAAAAATCAGTGCTGAAACACAAATGGATAAAAAAGAAGCAGCAGAAGGACAGAATGGGCCATTTCACTCCAACTCCCGGGAAGAGACGCCAACACACGGAGAGCGGTGGTCCACGTCTCTCTCTCTGAGCTCCTTGGGCTCCGTCGCCATAACAGAACCGTACATCAGAACCACAGCGACCGCTCCACACCGCACGGCCACTGGGAGCAGTAGAAGCAGCCTTATGTTTGCGTGTGGTGTATTTCAGATGGTTAGTAAGGTGGGCTGGTGGAGAACACTCCATCCACCAGGTGGAGCGTGTTCTCAGTTAGGATGTTCGAAGGAGCTCAGTGAAGGCAGAATGTGGACCAGCGCTTCCTGATTCGGTAGGACTCTCTTCCTCTTGGCTGTCAAACTAAATGGCTTCCTCCGGCGACTGTTCATCAGTTTAATACAGGATATATATATCAGGGTCGGGAACCCCGTGGTTCTGTGTAGCAACGAGGTACCCTTCACCCCATTGGACGTGACGGTGGATTCGTCTTCAGACGTGTGACCCGACACGACCTTATCACACAAACGGGAAACCTCGCAAAGTCCCAGACCGTGAACACACAACCTCAGTGCATCTGGACCGTCTGACCGCACATTACAAAGAAATTAATCAAAAACCAAAACAACCACAGAACACAATCCATACACGTCAAATAAATACAAGGAGGTCCCGCCCCACATCATCTATATGTTACCATGGGAACGACCCTCAGTGTTCCAGAAGAAGGCGATTTATGTGAAATGAAGTAGCTATGTAATCATAACATAGACGTCACAAGAGGGGAAAACCCTAGGTATCAACACTGTCCAACACACACACACACACACACACATACCCCCCCCACACACACACACAACCACACCCTAGGTATCAACACTGTCCAACACACACACACACACACACACACACCCCCCCCACCCACACACACACAACCACACACACATACCCCCCCCCCCACACACAGATACCCACACACACACATATACACACCCTCACAGATACCAACACACACACACACACACATATACACACACACACACACAGATACCAACACACACACACAAACACACACACATATACACACACCCACACATGCCTTGCTTTGTGACGGAGATGCGTTCAGCTTTTTTCTCACAATGTGTGTGTGTGTGTGTGTGTGTGTGTGTGTGTGTGTGTGTGTGTGTGTGTGTGTGTGTGTGTGTGTGTGTGTGTGTGTGTGTGAGTGCGTATGCCACTCACACAGCAGACGACAATCAGGACAAGGCCATGAAATGAATGTGTAAACAGCGATGAGCGTGAGGAGCACCAGGTGATGTCAGAGAGAGAGAGAGAGAGAGGAGAGAGAGAGAGAGAGAGAGAGAGAGAGAGAGAGAGAGAGAGAGAGAGAGAGAGAGAGAGAGAGAGAGAGAGAGAGAGAGAGAGAGAGAGAGAGAGAGAGAGAGAGAGACGCCGACGCACAGATCCAGCCCCGGAATAAACAGGATCTCTCCCACGTGGCTATTTGCATAACTTTCAATAACTTCTACACACACACACACACACACACACACACAGACGCAGACCCCAGCAGGCAGCCAATGCTTGCCTGGGCGGAGTGTTAGTTTAGGCGGAGGTGTGTCAAGGTTTGCATACAGAGCAGCCTCCACTCTCCATGGGAGACCCACGCTGAAGCATCTGTACCCTCAGTCAGCTCAAAGGTCTGCTGTGAGCTCTGACAGCTTATTGCTAATACTATGGATCATTTTGCACACACACACACACACACACACACACACCACACCCACACACACACACACACCCACACACACACACAGATACATACACAGACACACACACACAGATACATACACACACAGACACACACACACACACACAGACAGACACACACACACACACACATATAAAAAGCCATTCCCTAAGCAGCCAAAACTGCAGAATTTGCCATCTTTAGCGAGACAAACGTTAAAGCCTCTTGTATGAAAATGGTGAGGTTGTCCAGTGTTGGTAACCATTGTGTCTGTACACTATATAATTATACTGTGAGCGTCTTAACTAGTGAACATGTAGGAGCTGGAAAACTCTTTATATCTGTTTTTATATATATATTATATATGTATTATATATATATTATATATATATTATATATATATATGTCCCTCTTCACTTAAAGGTTTGGCGTACACCTTGCAGAACCAGCTGCAAGAATCAGTTAGCTTTCACGTGCACAAGTCACAGGTGTGTATATATTTATATATATGTATGTATACTGTATATACATACATATATATAAATATATTCACACATGCAAGGATCAACTAAATCAAAAGCCTCAGAATCCTCATCCACACAGTTCAGAATCTTCGTGTGTCGACCAGGCCAGACCAGAGTAGAGGAGCGGGGAGCTCCTGATTCACGGCGGTACGGTGGTGAACCCATGGTGGCGTTGGGGGGGGGGGGAGTTCGGAGGTCGAAAGCTCGGAGGTCGAAGGCCAACATGGTGTGAAAGGCGCAGTGGAGCCGGATGACAGGAGCGATGGAATGAGCCGGTTACCTTCCTCCCCATGTGACCCTCGGACAACAGAAAGAAAAAAAAAACTATAAAAATAACGGAATTGAGGTTCTGGGGAGGAATGGCGGACGTCCCCGGGAGACTCTGATTCTGGCGTGGGGGTCAGTAGTCCGCGATGGGGGCCAGGTTCCGGGTGAGGCTGACTGAGATGTTGGTGTACAGCTGCCTCCTGGAGACTCTGGGGGAGTAGTTGAGGTTGCTGAGGCCGTCGAGGCCCTGCCTCTCCTTGGAGTGACGTAGAAGCGTATACCTGAGTGAGAAACAAAACGTGTGTGTGATGTACATGTGACACAGCTATGAACAACTAGAGGGCCTTCAGTACAGCGCAGACCTCCGCCACACCAAACAGATCCGGATTCACACCCGGATCTGGACCAAAATATAATTCACTGTTCCTTGGCCCACTAGTAATTGAACCACCAGTTTTGTCAAATTCTGTACAGAACGTTTTGAGTTATCTTGCTGACAGACAGACAGACAGACAAACAGGCAGACAGACAGACAGACAGACAGACAGACAGGCAGACAGACAGACAGACAAGACAGACAGACAGACAGACAGACAGACAGACAGACAGACAAACAGGGACAAAAACATTGTTCGATCCATCTTCAATGGCAAAGGTAAAAATAAGTTCTACATCTATATGTTCGATAATTATATGAATATTGTGAATATCTTGGAAGCAGTACATTGGAAGAGTCGTGTGACGAGTTTGGAACGAATGAAAGAGTTTGTACCAAGAAGTAAGAATCCCAAGCAGCAAGAACCCGATTGAAGTCACATGCAGAGTCTTTAGCGGGTCAGTACTCTGATGACACGCCACCTCGTCCCATGTGACCGGCTTACATCACATGGGCTCCAGAACATTCCACCGCTCCACCACATCCACACACGGTGCGCGTGTGTCTAGATGTGTGTGTGTGTGTGTGTGTGCGGTTCTTGCAATTCATATGTATTGGATAGGTAGATAGATACTCAAGATTCAAGATGCTTTACAGTCCATGTGTGACGTACAATGGAATGATTACTTACACTAACCCTAACCCTAACAATACTATACTATGCAATACTATACTATGCTATACAATACTATACTATACTATGCAATACTTTACTATACTATACTACACTATACTATGCAATACTTTACTATATTATATTATACTATACTATACTATACTATACTATACTAATACTAATACTGTGAACAACACTATCCTATAACAATACTATACACGATAAATAAATAAAAATAAAGTGTCTAATGAATGATATATGTACTGTATTTGTCCCCGTGGGGGAAATTGGTTTGCATTGCAAGTCATTTCATCATAAAGATCACACCAGTCCCGACCAGACGCCCTCCAGACCGGTGCTCCAAGGCCCGGTGAGTGAACACTGACCTGCCCAGGAACTGGGCCTCCCCGCGGTGGTGGTGAGGGATGGACATGTAGCGACCCAGCTCCCCTCGGGGTCGGCTCACCGTG
>CM051013.1:1245900-1265900 GCA_027704905.1 Muraenolepis orangiensis | reverse complement strand
GGAGGTAGAGTCCACCATGAGAGTAGGGAGGCAGTACGGCTCAGGAGGTAGAGTCCACCATGAGAGTAGGAGGCAGAGCGGCTCAGGAGGTAGAGTCCACCATGAGAGTAGGGAGGCAGAGCGGCTCAGGAGGTAGAGTCCACCATGAGAGTAGGGAGGCAGTACGGCTCAGGAGGTAGAGGCCACCATGAGAGTAGGGAGGCAGTACGGCTCAGGAGGTAGAGTCCACCATGAGAGTAGGGAGGCAGTACGGCTCAGGAGGTAGAGTCCACCATGAGAGTAGGGAGGCAGAGCGGCTCAGGAGGTAGAGTCCACCATGAGAGTAGGAGGCAGAGCGGCTCAGGAGGTAGAGTCCACCATGAGAGTAGGGAGGCAGTACGGCTCAGGAGGTAGAGTCCACCATGAGAGTAGGAGGCAGTGCGGCTCAGGAGGTAGAGTCCACCATGAGAGTAGGGAGGCAGTACGGCTCAGGAGGTAGAGTCCACCATGAGAGTAGGGAGGCAGTACGGCTCAGGAGGTAGAGTCCACCATGAGAGTAGGAGGCAGTGCGGCTCAGGAGGTAGAGTCCACCATGAGAGTAGGGAGGCAGTACGGCTCAGGAGGTAGAGTCCACCATGAGAGTAGGAGGCAGTGCGGCTCAGGAGGTAGAGTCCACCATGAGAGTAGGGAGGCAGTACGGCTCAGGAGGTAGAGTCCACCATGAGAGTAGGGAGGCAGTACGGCCCAGGAGGTAGAGGTCGCCTCACAACCTGAAGGTTGCTGGTTCGATCACCCGGCTCCACCTAGCAAAAACTGTCGAGGTGTCCTTGAGGAAGACACGCTGCCCACTGCTCCTAATACTAGGATGGGTTAAATGAAGAAAACCTATTTCACTGTATGTTTGTACATGTGACCAATAAAGAGGATTTTGTTGAAAGTCCTTCTTCAGTTAAAGGCTGTGGATGTGGATGAGGATAACCACACCGCTATGAAGGTCAACTAAGGACGTGTGTGTGTGGAGCCAGAGTTGAGCGTAGCCCTGTTTACAGTTGTTTAGAGTTGTTTAGAGTTGTTGAAATTGGTTGTGTCCTGCAGACGTGAAGCTGTCCAAGTGTGTGAGTCACCGTTCCAACAACACTAAACAGTCTCCGCTCAAATCTCTCTACATGCGCACATTCAATTGAAGTCCTTAATTTACCTTCATGGACTGCAGCTTTAAAAATATATTTGATCAGTCAATCTTTTAATAAATGGACCTAAAGCTTGTAACCCCCCTGTATCGGGTTCCATGTTGGATTTACATTTAAAACCAAAAGCTATTTTATGAAGATACTTTATTTTTGAAAAGGCCGTAGGAAGTAATGGACTTATTTCTAATTGACTTAAGAAGAAGTCCACAGACTCTCACCTTCACCTCCTCACCTACACCTCCTCACCTCTCACCTCCCACCTCCTCACCTCTCACCTCCTCACCTTCACCTCCTCACCTACACCTCCTCACCTCCTCACCTCCCACCTCCTCACCTCCCACCTCCTCACCTCTCACCTCCTCACCTTCACCTCCTCACCTACACCTCCTCACCTCCTCACCTCTCACCTTCACCTCCTCACCTACACCTCCTCACCTCCCACCTCCTCACCTCTCACCTCCTCACCTTCACCTCCTCACCTACACCTCCTCACCTCTCACCTCCTCACTTACACCTCCTCACCTCTCACCTACACCTCCTCACCTCTCACCTCCTCACCTCCTCACCTTCACCTCCTCACCTCTCACCTCCTCACCTTCACCTCCTCACCTACACCTCCTCACCTACACCTCCTCACCTCTCACCTCCTCACTTACACCTCCTCACCTACACCTCCTCACCTCTCACCTCCTCACTTACACCTCCTCACCTCTCACCTCCTCACTTACACCTCCTCACCTCTCACCTCCTCACCTCTCACCTTCACCTCCTCACCTTCACCTCCTCACCTTCACCTCCTCACCTCTCACCTCCTCACCTCTCACCTCCTCACCTTCACCTCCTCACCTCTCACCTCCTCACCTCTCACCTTCACCTCCTCACCTCCTCACCTACACCTCCTCACCTACACCTCCTCACCTCTCACCTCCTCACTTACACCTCCTCACCTACACCTCCTCACCTCTCACCTCCTCACTTACACCTCCTCACCTCTCACCTCCTCACCTCTCACCTTCACCTCCTCACCTTCACCTCCTCACCTCTCACCTCCTCACATTCACCTCCTCACCTCTCACCTCCTCACCTTCACCTCCTCACCTCCTCACCTCTCACCTCCTCACCTCCTCACCTTCACCTCCTCACCTCCTCACCTTCACCTCCTCACCTCTCACCTCCTCACCTACACCTCCTCACCTACACCTCCTCACCTCTCACCTCCTCACCTTCACCTCCTCACCTCTCACCTCCTCACCTCTCACCTCCTCTCACCTCCTCACCTCTCACCTCCTCACCTTCACCTCCTCACCTCTCACCTCCTCACCTACACCTCCTCACCTCTCACCTCCTCACCTCTCACACCCAACCTTCACCTCCTCACCTACACCTCCTCACCTCTCACACCTCCTCACCTCTCACCTCCCACCTCCTCACCTACACCTCCTCACCTACACCTCCTCACCTTCACCTCCTCACCTCTCACCTCCTCACCTCCTCACCTTCACCTCCTCACCTACACCTCCTCACCCACACCTCCTCACCTCTCACCTCCTCACCTACACCTCCTCACCTTCACCTCCTCACCTTCACCTCCTCACCTCTCACCTCTCACCTCCTCACCTACACCTCCTCACCTACACCTCCTCACCTCTCACCTCCTCACCTCTCACACCCACCTTCACCTCTCACCTCCTCACCTACACCTCCTCACCTACACCTCCTCACCTCTCACCTCCTCACCTCTCACACCCACCTTCACCTCCTCACCTCTCACCTCCTCACCTACACCTCCTCACCTTCACCTCCTCACCTCTCACACCTCCTCACCTCTCACCTCCTCACCTCCCACCTCCTCACCTCCCACCTCCTCCTCCTCACCTCACCCCAACCTTCACCTACACCTCCTCACCTCTCACCCCACCTCACCTCCTCACCTTCACCTCCTCACCTACACCTCCTCACCTCTCACACCCACCTTCACCTCCTCACCTCCTCACCTCCCCACCTCACACCCACCTCACCTACACCTCCTCACCTCTCACACCCAACCTTCACCTCCTCACCTCTCACACCCACCTTCACCTCCTCACCTCTCACACCCAACCTTCACCTCCTCACCTCTCACACCTCCTCACCTCCCACCTCCTCCTCCTCACCTCACACCCAACCTTCACCTACACCTCCTCACCTCTCACACCCAACCTTCACCTCCTCACCTCTCACCCCACCTCACCTCCTCACCTCTCACACCCAACCTTCACCTCCTCACCTCTCACCTCCTCACCTCCTCCTCCTCACCTCACACCCAACCTTCACCTACACCTCCTCACCTCTCACACCCAACCTTCACCTCCTCACCTCTCACACCCAACCTTCACCTCCTCACCTCTCACACCCAACCTTCACCACTTTAGTCCTCCTAAAATCTTAAAATGTATTGGAAACACTATAGTTTCTATACGTCGAACACTTTAAGGATATCTTTTTGGGTGTTTTCCGATATAAACTCCTCTTTTGGCCTGTATTTCTATATCACCACTTTGCTACCTGCTATATTGCTTGCTTGCCTGCTGCTGAAGCAGCTTCCTGCTGGTCGGTCTGTCTGCACACACCTGGAGGATAGAGGTAAGGCTGGTCTTAAAGGAGTGTGTCTGTCAGAGACTCACACAGGAAGTCTCACCGGCCTTTTAGCTCCCTGACGGTCACAATGTGTCACAAAAGATTAAACCCTGGTCTAAAGTCTACACCGTGTGCCAGAGCGATGGCCTGCTTTCTCTTCTTCTGCACTTCTTTATATGTTTTATTAAGCTGCTTTATTCACTCCCTAAGGAGTCACACTCAGTCAGTTATAGCCCAGAGATTCAACCAATACACATTTATCTTGCAGCAGTTTCAATATGAGTTCCATCCTTCTAGTGTGTGTGTGTGCGTGTGTGTGTGTGTGTGTGTGTGTGTGTGTGTGTGCCATGAGATGTCATTTGTCAGCGGTAATGCTGTTAAGAGTTACCATGGGGATGGAACCACGAGTGAGGTCACCTCAGCCCACATGCAATCTCTCTCTCTATCTCTCTCTATCTCGCTCTCTCTCTCTCTCTCTCTTTCCTCCCCACCATATGGGGAGGAAATACCCATCATCTCTATGGTCTCTACATGCAGACCCCCCCCTGAGGTCATGGCCCATGTGTGGCGCCATCTGATGGGAAAAAACCCGCCAGGCTTTTGGACGGGAAAACGATCCAACACCAGGACCCTGTCCTCCCCACACCACTACCCGGACATATGTCCTCCACCCTAATCTACACCCAGCATGCTCCTCCTCCCGTACCGCACTAGAGGCCGACACTGACACTAAGACCGAGACTGAGACCGAGACTGGGGACGAGGCCGAGGCCCGAGGCTATCATCTCTGAGAAAACTGTCCCTTCCCAAACAGGGAAGGGACAGTTGATCACGGATGATCACATAGCCTCTCAGAGACCATAGCCTCTCAGAGACCATAGCCTCTCAGAGACCATAGCCTCTCAGAAACGACAGCCTCCACTGCACCGCGTTAAGAGACCCGCCTCAGACGCCGTCCACAGTGGGAGCCTCCTGCCTCTTGTTGCGGTGGATATGGTCTGAGTGAATCAAGTGGAGATCAAGGCTCAGACACACAGCTCACCAGATAGTTGGAGCACCAGGAGAGCCTGTGCTCCTGGGCTCTCTCTTGCTGTACACTTCAGCTCCAGACCACATCTGCTCTGGCTACTGATTACTATACTTTACATCACACACATATCTAGGCCACGCCTAGTTTCCTGTTTTACGTTCGCTGATTTGAGTTGGCTGCTAAAAGGAAATGATGCATTAACCAACAAAATATAGGAAAGAGAGAGAGGGCGGCGTTGGCCCAGATGTCAGCTGGTCCTCAGACTTTAGATCTAACGTCTGGTTAGTGAGAGGACGTCTGCTTGTGGTCCAGACGTGCATGCAGGAAGTGGACCCGTAGGCAGACCGAGGTGGTGCAGACCGTGGACAGGATGTTGTCAGGTCACATGGGCTGTGGATTTGCACACAGACACGCACAGACACATTTTCTTCTCGCCTCACCACACTCACTTCCCACGCACTTTACACCCACACACACCCGCACACACACACACACACACACAAACTCATCCACACACACACACACACACACACACACACACACACACACATACACACACACACACACACACTACACTCTAACTGTATTACCCCCCCCCCCCTGGTACTCCGTCATGCGTGATAGGAAACCTTGATCGACCTTGTCCTCTGCAGTTCTTCCCGGACACACTGTCGTCCTGCCAAGTCCACTGCTCTGCCTCTCCTTCCACAGAGCATCTCTCTCTCTCTCTCTCTCTCTCTCTCTCTCTCTCTCTCTCTCTCTCTCTCTCTCTCTCTCTCTCTCTCTCTCTCTCTCTCTCTCTCGACTTTCTCTTTCTTTATCTCTGACTCTCTCTCGCTGTCCCTCTCCCCCTCTCTAACTCTCTCCCTTTCTCTCTCTTGCTCTCTCCTCCTCCCTCCCTTTTTATCTGTATCTCTCTCCCCCCATCCCCCTCTCTCTCTCTCTCTCTCTCTCTCTGTTTGTCTTATCCTGCAGGTTCACATTGTCGTCTCACTCACTTTCGTGTCCGTCCGGTTTGGGAGGAATCGTTTGGATACAATGAGTGTGTGGGTGTGAGAGAGAGAGAGAGAGAGAGAGAGAGAGAGAGAGAGAGAGAGAGAGAGAGCGAGAGAGAGAGAGAGAGAGAGAGAGAGAGAGAGAGAGAGAGAGAGAGAGAGAGAGAGAGAGAGAGAGAGAGAGAGAGAGCGAGAGAGAGCGAGCCTTGAGGCCCTGGGGTGTATAAATAACAGGTAAACACTCCCAGGACCGCGGCCCTCGTCCTCCTAAGGGCAATTAAGCCACTCTGAAAGCTCAGCTGTGGGAGGAACTGCTAGCCTTCTGATAACAGCTGAATGGCACTTTTTCCACCATAAATGCACTGACACACACACGTACACACACTAAACACACACACACACAAAATACACACACACTAAACACACACACAAACCACGTACACACTAAACACACACACACACACACAAACCACGTACACACACACTAAACACACACACACACAAAATACACACACACTAAACACACACACACACACAAAATACACACACACTAAACACACACACACACACACAAAACACGTACATACGTACACACACACTAAACACACACACACACAAAAAACACATACACGTACACACATACACACTAGACACATACACGTACATACACACACACACATACATATTCACATAAACCTACACACACACACACAAACACATCAAATACATACACACACGTACACACACACACAACAAATACATACACACACGTACACACACACACACACACGCAACAAATACATACACACACATACACACACACACACACACACACACGCAACAAATACATACACACACGTACACACACACGTACACACACACGCAACAAATACATACACACACGTACACCCACACACACACACACCAAACAAAACCTGAATGGTGGTCTAATAGGGACCATTTTCATTCCGTTGTACATCTGTGCGTCACCCATTTATAGGCATACACACGCGAGTGCACACAAACACAGGAAACACTCACACACTCACTCACACACACACACACACACACACACACACACACACACACACACACACACACACACACACACACACACACACACACACACACAGGCTACCATGCCGTATATCTGGGTGAGTGCTGAACATGCATTATGTCAGTGCTGGCTGATGAACGACCCGGGGCGATGGAAGGGACAGAGGAGCCCACAAATCAGCCCTGAGGCGCTCCACATGCTCCCAGTGAGAGCACATCGCCAATCACTCACAACTCTCTATAGCGCCGCACGCAACCCCGACCTGATTAGGAAGCACTAAACACCGTGATTAGTGCTCTCTTGGTTTCCTCACATCATCAGACGTATGTATATATGTATATATCTGTGTATATGTATGTATATATATCTGTGTATATATATCTGTGTATGTATATCTGTATGTATATATATGTGTATATGTCCTGTGAGAATGACTGACGTCCATAAATACATGAGCCACTAGATCTATCACTGCATTTTTTATTTCTTTAACCTGTCACTTCCTGTTTACCAGTTTCCTCTCACACTGTGCCTCTCGTTATCTCCCCCCCTCCCCCTCCTTTCCTCCTCCCTCCTCTCTTTACAGCTCTCTCTCTCTCTCTCTCTCTCTCTCTCTCTCTCTCTCTCACCTTTTTATCTCTGTCTCTCCCCTCTCTCTCTCTCTCTCTCTCTCTCTTCTCTCTCTCTCCTCCCCTCTCTCGTCTCTCCCCCTCCGCCTGTCTCTCTCCCCCCATCTCTCTCTCTCTCTCTCTCTCTCTCTCTGCCCCACCCCTCTCTCTCTCTCTCTCTCTCTCTCTCTCTCTCTCTCTCTCTCTCTCTCTCTCTCTCTCTCTCTCTCTCTCTCTCTCTCTCTCTCTCTCTCTCTCTCTCTCTCTTTAGAGTACATTTGAAGCCCTTTAAAACACTTCCAACTGTATTCTGCTTCTCTGATGACACAAGACCATGACCCCTCCCCCTCATGACCCCTCCCCCCCATGACCCCTCCCCCTCATGACCCCTCCCCCTCATGACACCCTCCCCCTCATGCCAGCACTGTGCTAACGTAGTGGAGGACACACAGTGGAGGACACACAGTGGAGTCACGAGGGTCCAGATACTAGTGGTCCCTTCACATCAGGCCCATTCATGACTGGATCAGGAGGCTTTGGCTGCGTCAGCTGGACACGCACACACACATACACACACAAACACACACACACACACACACACACACACACACACACACACACACACACACAAAAGCAGTGGCTTTAATGCCACTACTGCAAAACCCTGTGTGAAGACAGAGGGCCCTCAGTAGAGCATACCTCCACCACACCAAAGGGTCCACTGCATCCTGATTCAGATCCAGATCTAAGGATCCAAAATATGATAAACTATTCCATGGCAAGTAAAGTAATCTAACAACCAGACAAACAAACAGACAGACCAACAGACAGACCAACAGTCAGACCAACAGACCAACAGTCAGACCAACAGGGTCCCTCTTGGAGGGCGGAGGTAATAACTATGGTTATTATGAGCGTCGTAAGGAGCCCCAGTGTACCCACTGGGTCCTAGTGCCGTCCCTTAGTGGAGAGCTCAGGACAGGAGAGGATGAGCTGGTCTGGAGGAGCAGATGTCTCCTTGAGAGACAGGCGCTTGTTCGCTCGCCCCTTGTGTGACAACATCATCACCTCCTGAGAGCATTCAAGTCTCTCTGTCTGTCTGTCTGTCTGTCTGTCTGTCTGTCTCTCTCTCTCTCTCTCTCTCTCTCTCTCTCTCTCTCTCTCTCTCTCTCTCTCTCTCCCCCCCCCCCGCCTGTCTTCGGGGAAATGATGAGAAGTGGTAAATGACACCTCACTGTTCTTGGGTTTGACGGTAAACTACTAGAGCTATTTTGTTTTCCATTCCTATTTTGGAATGGAGAAGTGTGCTGAATTCAATCAATGTGCAAAACTGGAGAGGAACTCCAGAACCCAACTCCTGTTCCCCTGGAGAGGAACTCCAGAACCCAACTCCTGTTCCCCTGGAGAGGAACTCCAGAACCCAACTCCTGTTCCCCTGGAGAGGAACTCCAGAACCCAACTCCACAGAAGCATAAAGAAGGACTCGGAAGCAGCTCAGGATTCATAGGTCACATAAGAGCAGGAAATATAGGGCACATGAAAATATTCTATTTCTGTAAACTGTAAAATATGTAATATTGTGATATTGTATATGATAGTCTTATATATAATTGTGATATTGTATATGATAGTCTTATATGTAATTGTGATATTGTATATGATAGTCTTATATGTAATTGTGATATTGTATATGATAGTCTTATATGTAATTGTGATATTGTATATGATAGAATCATATGTGCATATAGCTGTACATAATTGTCTTCTTGAATCTCGAACTAACTGAAATCAGATTTCTATGATGTTTATGGATCAAATCCACACATTAAAGCCTTTTGTTTAAATCTGTTTTAGGTGGAACCATCTAAAGAAGTGTAATACTGTGAACAAACGATATTCAATTAAACGGAAATAGCCCATTGTTTTGTTCAGATGTGTTCTCTGCTTACCAACCAAGAGGGCGGAGGGCGATGACGGCATTCATTTTTGTCATGTGATGCAACCCAACAATGCTGGTCTCCTCGTTCAGACAATAATGAGGGATGAGTCAGAATTGAGACACAAATGAAGTTCCCGGTTAGCAAATAGATTGCAACAGTGAAATTGTGTGTGTGTGTGTGTGTTGAACATGAAGCAGTGTGATTAACACTGTGTACACAGTACACACTGTTATAGTAGTACTATCTATTTAAGACACCATTTGAGGTCACAATTCAATGCCCCTGGTTATCTGCCAAGTACTGTAAACGACTATGTTATGTGAATAATATATATATATATGTGTGGATCTGTGGAATACGTGAGACCACAAATACCATTCCCTTAAGTTGTTTATTCACGTGTTGTTTGTAGGAATCGGGCAATCCAAAAGCACATGGCTTGTGAGTGTGACTGATCAGTTGTGGTTGAGGTGTGGGCCATGTGTCACCAGAGGGTGGGTTCTGGAGGAGGTGGGCCATGTGTCACCAGAGGGTGTGTTCTGGAGGAGGTGGGCCATGTGTCACCAGAGGGTGTGTTCTGGAGGAGGTGGGCCATGTGTCACCAGAGGGTGTGTTCTGGAGGTTAGGAGCCAGCTAGGAGGGAATGTACACTGTTTCACAATCGCTCATCATTGTTCTTTTATTGTGTACAGTATTATTATAGTATAGTATATAGTAGATAGTGTTGTTTATAGTATATAGTATAGTATATAGTATATAGTGTTGTTTATAGTATATAGTAGGTAGTATATAGTGTTGTTTATAGTATAGTAGGTAGTATATAGTGTTGTTTATAGTATATAGTATAGAGTAGGTAGTATATAGGGTTGTTTATAGTATATAGTAGGTAGTATATAGTGTTGTTTATAGTATATAGTATAGTATATAGTAGGTAGTATATAATGTTGTTTATAGTATATAGTAGGTAGTATATAGTGTTGTTTATAGTATATAGTAGGTATTATATAGGGTTGTTTATAGTATATAGTAGGTAGTATATAGGGTTGTTTATAGTATATAGTAGGTAGTATATATTGTTTTTATTACTATATTAGGGATTATGTTGATTAGTAGTATATAGTAGGTAGTATATAGTGTTGTTTAGATCGAGTATATAGTAGGTAGTAATATATAGTGTTGTTTATAGTATATAGTAGGTAGTATATAGTGTTGTTTATAGTATATAGTAGGTAGTATATAGTGTTGTTTATAGTATATAGTAGGTAGTATATAGTGTTGTTTATAGTATATAGTAGGTAGTATATAGTGTTGTTTATAGTATATAGTAGGTAGTATATAGTGTTGTTTATAGTATATAGTAGGTAGTATATAGTGTTGTTTATAGTATATAGTATAGTAGGTATATAATGTTGTTTATAGTATATAGTAGGTAGTATATAGGTTGTTTATAGTATATAGTAGGTATTATATAGGGTTGTTTATAGTATATAGTAGGTAGTATATAGGGTTGTTTATAGTATATAGTAGGTAGTATATAGTGTTGTTTATAGTATATAGTAGGTAGTATATAGTGTTGTTTATAGTATATAGTAGGTAGTATATAGTGTTGTTTATAGTATATAGTAGGTAGTATATAGTGTTGTTTATAGTATATAGTAGGTAGTATATAGTGTTGTTTATAGTATATAGTAGGTAGTATATAGTGTTGTTTATAGTATATAGTAGGTAGTATATAGTGTTGTTTATAGTATATAGTAGGTAGTATATAGTGTTGTTTATAGTATATAGTATAGTATATAGTAGGTAGTATATAATGTTGTTTATAGTATATAGTAGGTAGTATATAGGGTTGTTTATAGTATATAGTAGGTATTATATAGGGTTGTTTATAGTATATAGTAGGTAGTATATAGTGTTGTTTATAGTATATAGTAGGTAGTATATAGTGTTGTTTATAGTATATAGTAGGTAGTATATAGTGTTGTTTATAGTATATAGTAGGTAGTATATAGTGTTGTTTATAGTATATAGTAGGTAGTATATAGTGTTGTTTATAGTATATAGTAGGTAGTATATAGTGTTGTTTATAGTATATAGTAGGTAGTATATAGTGTTGTTTATAGTATATAGTAGGTAGTATATAGTGTTGTTTATAGTATATAGTAGGTAGTATATAGTGTTGTTTATAGTATATAGTATAGTATATAGTAGGTAGTATATAGTGTTGTTTATAGTATATAGTAGGTAGTATATAGTGTTGTTTATAGTATATAGTAGGTAGTATATAGGGTTGTTTATAGTATATAGTAGGTAGTATATAGTGTTGTTTATAGTATATAGTAGGTAGTATATAGTGTTGTTTATAGTATATAGTAGGTAGTATATAGTGTTGTTTATAGTATATAGTAGGTAGTATATAGTGTTGTTTATAGTATATAGTAGGTAGTATATAGTGTTGTTTATAGTATATAGTAGGTAGTATATAGTGTTGTTTATAGTATATAGTAGGTAGTATATAGTGTTGTTTATAGTATATAGTAGGTAGTATATAGTGTTGTTTATAGTATATAGTAGGTAGTATATAGTGTTGTTTAGTATATAGTAGTAGTATATAGGTTGTTTATAGTATATAGTAGGTAGTATATAGTGTTGTTTATAGTATATAGTAGGTAGTATATAGTGTTGTTTATAGTATATAGTAGGTAGTATATAGTGTTGTTTATAGTATATAGTAGGTAGTATATAGGGTTGTTTATAGTATATAGTAGGTAGTATATAGTGTTGTTTATAGTATATAGTAGGTAGTATATAGGGTTGTTTATAGTATATAGTAGGTAGTATATAGGGTTGTTTATAGTATATAGTAGGTAGTATATAGTGTTGTTTATAGTATATAGTAGGTAGTATATAGTGTTGTTTATAGTATATAGTAGGTAGTATATAGTGTTGTTTATAGTATATAGTAGGTAGTATATAGTGTTGTTTATAGTATATAGTAGGTAGTATATAGTGTTGTTTATAGTATATAGTAGGTAGTATATAGGTTGTTTATAGTATATAGTAGGTAGTATATAGGTTGTTTATAGTATATAGTAGGTAGTATATAGTGTTGTTTATAGTATATAGTAGGTAGTATATAGTGTTGTTTATAGTATATAGTAGGTAGTATATAGTGTTGTTTATAGTATATAGTAGGTAGTATATAGGTTGTTTATAGTATATAGTAGGTAGTATATAGTGTTGTTTATAGTATATAGTAGGTAGTATATAGGTTGTTTATAGTATATAGTAGGTAGTATATAGGTTGTTTATAGTATATAGTAGGTAGTATATAGGGTTGTTTATAGTATATAGTAGATAGTAAAGTAGTGTTGCTGAATTTCATACTGCAGGAGTGAATGGGGAGTAAGCGTTCCATCGTACTTATATCGTTACACATGGACAATGAAAACATCTTGAATCTTGTCTGTCTGTCTGTCTGTCTGTCTGTCTGTCTGTCTGTCTGTCTGTCTGTCTGTCTGTCTGTCTGTCTGTCTGTCTGTCTGTCTGTCTGTCTGTCTGTCTGTCTGTCTGTCTGTCTGTCTGTCTGTCTGTCTGTCTGTCTGTCTGTCTGTCTGTCTGTCTGTCTGTCTGTCTGTGTCTGTCTTGCGCGACCCACTGAGGGGTGGGACGGGGCGAGGACTGGAGTGAGTGCAGTGTAGTGTGACCAGCTGGGAGCCGCCTCATCGGAGGCCGAGCTAGTCGGGCCGTCCCAAACCACTGCCCCCTATTCTATCTTGTGTTTGAAGATTTATCTGACGGACAGGCGTAAGGCTAATGGGTGCCTCCGGTTAATCAATACCACTGATCAATGTGCATGTTGTTCCTCTTGTAACTCTGACCACGGGAGGTGTGTCTATGGACAGAGCAGGGAGCAGCAGATCTGTGACAGGGGATGAGGTCATGCTGTATGGCAGGATGCAGCATTGGTACACACACACACACACACACACACACACACACACACACACACACACACCACACACACACACACACACCACACACACACACACACACACACGCATGCACACACCCTGTAGACTAGAGTTAATTTCCAGCCTCATACTATTCATTCTGCTTCTGCATCTGTTTTGTCTGCCCAACTGTAATTATGAGTGTGTGTGCCTGTCCCTGGTCTGTGCCAGTGTGTGTGTGTGTGTGTGTGTGTGTGTGTGTGTGTGTGTGTGTGTGTGAGAGAGAGAGAGAGAGAGAGAGAGAAACACATAGCTAGAGAGAGAGAGACATTGCTAGAGAGGGAGGGTGAGAATTAGCAAAAGAGAGAGAAAGAGAGGATTTTTACTATGTGTGTGTGTGTGTGTGTGTGTGTGTGTGTGTGTGTGTTTTCTCAGTAGTATCCATCATGTGGTGTGGTGGAGTATGTGGTTCCACGGTCCCTGAGCTACTGGGTTCCTCCTCAGGTTCTTCACACCACAGCACACTGAAAACAGTGTTCCCTAGAGCTGCTACCTCGACTCCACTACGAGGTGTCCCAGAGGAGAGGAGGAGGGAGGAGGAGAGAGGAGAAAGGAGGAGGAGGAAGAGAAGAGAGGAGGAGGAGGAAGAGGAGGAACAGGAGGAGTAAGAGGAGGATGGTTCATATGGTTTCAGTCAATTCTGAGCTCTCTCCTTTACTCTCCGTCTTTAACTCACTCTCTCACTCACTTTAACTCTCTCACTCACTCTGACTCACTCCCTCTCTAGCTATCTCTCTCTCTCTCTTCCCCCTCTCTCTCTCTCTCTCTCTCTCTCTCTCTCTCTCTCTCTCCCCTCTCTCTCTCTCTCTCTCTCTCTCTCTCTCTCTCTCTCTCTCCTCTCTCTCTCTCTCTCTCTCTCTCTCTCTCTCTCTCTCTTTCCCAGACCTGCTGACTCCGGTCCTCCCCCCCGCCTGTCTGTCCCTTCACCTTCATCACCATCATCATCATCTCAGCCTCCTTTATCTCTAAATGGTGAGTGTCTGAGATCCTAATCCCTTTAGCACCGGTTAGACACACACACACACACACACACACGCACACACGCACACACACACACACATGCACACACACACACCCACACATGTACGCACGCACGCACACACGCCCAGACAGACAGACTACCTCTCTCTCTCTCACACCCCTGTGGTGTTGTGGGCGGGGGCTATAGAGGTGACTATAGAGGTGACTATAGAGGTGACTATAGAGGGGACTATAGAGGGGACTATAGAGGTGACTATAGAGAGGACTGTAGAGGTGACTCATTCCTGCTGCTCATTGCTATCATTTCTATTTTTTTATATATATTTTTGTCCATATATCAACGCTGACCAGAACATCCTGGTCACACGCACGGATGCACGCACGCACACACAAACACACACGTACGCATGAACGCACGCATGCACACACAGACAGACAGACACACACACACACACACACACACACACACATACACACACACACACACAAACCACTCTTTGGTGGTTAACATGGGACCTATATTCTGGTTTGACACAGAAGATAAATTCCGGTGTATCTCTGGGGAACGTACATCAAATAGCCACACAACAGGGTCACTGCATGGACAACACACACACCTTCCCCTACCTTAAGTTCATGTTCAACTTAGGTTTATTGTCACATAGTTTACACAAGTATAAGCAATGAGTGAAAATCTTATGTGCAATACCCGACGACAGACAGCAGTTATAAAAAACTGAATAGGATAAAAATAAAAATAATAATATATAAAAATGCAATATATAAAATGCAATACATCAGAAAAATAGCAATATGTACATATAAATCAATGTAATGAAATCTACATTGTTATATGTTATACGCCCTTGTTCAGCAGCCTGATGGCCTGACTGTGGAAGCTGTCTCTGAGTCTATTTGTGCGGCACTTGATACTGTGGTATCGCCTGCCTGACGGTAACAGTGAGTACAGTTCGTGGCTGGTGGGCATTGTCTTTTATAATGTGTTTGGCCTTGGCTACGCACCGCTGGTTGTATATATCCAGGAGGGAGGGAAGCTCGCCTCCAACGATATACTGGGCCGTCCGCACCACCCTTTGAAGCGCTCTGCGCTCGAGTGCGGTGCAGTTCCCCTACCAGGCTGTGATACACCCTGTAAGAACACTCTCGATGGTGCCGGTGTAGAATGTTCTCAGGATGTGGGGGCCCATGCTTAATTTCCTCAGACGCCTGAGGAAATACAGGTGTTGTTGGGCCCTTTTCACCACGTGTGTGGTGTACGTGGATGTGAGGTCCTCGGAGATGTGCACACCGAGGAACTTGAAGCTGCTGACCCTCTCTACTGCAACACCGTTGATGGAGATAGGGCCGTGCTCTCCCCTCTGCTTCCTGAAGTCCACGATCAACTCCTTGGTCTTCTTGACACTGAGGGCGAGGCTGTTCTCCTGGCACCACTGCTCCAGCGATCCGACCTCCTCCCTGTAGGCTGTCTCGTCGTCGCCGGCGAACAGGCCCATCACTGTCGTGTCGTCAGCAAACTTGACGATGACGTTGGAGCTGTGCATAGCCATGCAGTCGTGGGTGTAGAGGGAGTAGAGGAGAGGGCTCAGCACGCATCCCTGGGGGGCTCCCGTATTGAGGGTCAGTGGCTCTGAGGTGGTGCTGCCCATCCTCACCACCTGGCGGCGGTCCGACAGGAGGTCCAGTATCCAGCTGCATGTGGATCGGGGCACGCCTAGACCTCTAAGCTTGGTGTCGAGCTTGGCAGGAACTATCGTGTTGAACGCTGAGCTGTAGTCCACAAACAGCATTCGCACATAAGAGTTCTTTCCCTCCAGGTGGGAAAGGGCAGTGTGGAGGGCCATGGCAATTGCGTTGTCCGTGGATCTGTTTTGACGATATGCAAATTCAAGATTCAAGGTAACACGGCGCAAACAAAGTCCTTGACCAACCTCTCGAAGCATTCGCTGACAATCGAGGTGAGGACTACAGGTCTATAGTCATTCAGGCATGTTATCTTGGGTTGTTTAGGGACAGGCACGATAGTGGACATCTTGAAGACTGCGGGAACAACAGCCTGGGACAGGGAGAGGATGAAGATGTCTGCAAAGACTCCTGCTAACTGGTCTGCGCATGCTCTGAGGACGCGGCCTGGGATGTCGTCGGGGCCTGTCGGGGAGCCGAACGCTGGTCAGCGGTGCTGGCTTCGGCGGGCTGCCTTTCACGTCGAACCGAGCAAAAAAACTATTTAGCTCTCCTGGGAGGGAGGTAGAGGAGTTCTCCCTCTGAAGTTCATTATCATCTGTAACCCCTGCCACATGCCCCTTGCGTCGTGGCTCTTGAATTTCTCCTCCACTCTGACCTTGTACTCCCGCTTGGTAGTGACGATGGTCTTACGGAGGTCGTAGCGGGCTCTCGTATATACCTCCATATTCCAGGAGCCAAAGTCAGCGTTACGCGCGTGGAGGGCAGCGCGAACATCGCCGTTAATCCACGGTTTCTAGTTGGGATATATCCGAACCGACTTGGTCGGAACAACGTCATCTATGCACTTCTTGATGAACCCGGTGACCGAGGACGCGTACTCGTTGATGTTATTGTCCGAGGCAACCCGGAACATGTCCCAGTCAGCGCGATCAAAACAATCCTGTAGCATAGAGTCCGATTGGTCTGACCAGCATTGAACCTCCCTCACAGCGATCGGTTGCTGCTTCTGTCTCTGCCTATAGGCGGGGAGTAGCTGGATAGAGCGGTGGTCTGATTTGCCGAACGGTGGGCGGAGGAGGGCCTTGTAGCCATCACGGTAGGGTGTGTAGCAGTGGACGAGGATCCGCTCACCCGGTGTGTTGCTTGTTATGTGTTGGTAGAACTTCGGGAGAACCTTCTTCAGGTTTGCCTTGTTGAAGTCCCCCGCCACGATGAGAGCAGCCTCAGGGTGTGCCGACTCCTGATCGCTGATAGCCCCATACAGTTCCTTCAGCGCTGTGTCCGTGTTGGCTTGTGGGGGAATGGAACCAGCGGTCACGGTTACCGCTGTAAACTCCCGAGGTAGCCAGAATGGACGGCACATAAGCATCAGGTACTCCAGGTCCGGGGAACAGAAAGACTTGAGGGGATGTACATGACTTTGGTTACACCAAGATCTGTTTATCATGAGACATACCCCCCCTCCGCGATCTTTACCGGAGAGAGCCTTTGTTCTGGCCGTCCGGTGGACGGAAAATCCCGTCGGCTCGATAGCTGCGTCGGTAACCCCCTCCGACATCCATGTCTCCGTAAGGCAGATGATACAGTTGTCCTTAGTTTCCCGGTGGAATTGAATACGAGCCTGTAGCTCGCTTAACTTATTGTCCAGAGACTGTACAATAGCCAGTAGAATGGTGGGTAGTGGGGGGCGATCGGATCGACATCTCAGCCTGACTAGCACGCCGGCTCGCTTCCCTCGCTTCCTCCTGCGACGCTTGCGTGTAATCGTGCCCAAGATGGTCGGAGATAATCCAGCTGTGACTTCGGGCGGGACGTCGAAGTCGAAAGAATGAAAAAGGCAGCGAGCGACTGTTGTTCTACAACACACACACCTGCCCTACCTTTGGGTCTACACAACACACACACCTGCCCTACCTTTGGGTCTACAACACACACACCTGCCCTACCTTTGGGTCTACAACACACACACCTGCCCTACCTTTGGGTCTACAACACACACACCTGCCCTACCTTTGGGTCTACAACACACACACCTGCCCTACCTTTGGGTCAACAACACACACACCTGCCCTACATTTGGGTCTACACAACACTCACATCCACACCTTAAACACCCTTGTTTGTCTTCCCAGTGGAGTGTGCACACTGGAGGTGGGGATGTTATAATATAATCTGAAGAGCAAGCATACGCATGCTGGGTTCAAACCCTTTTCCTGACCCTTCCACTCGTTACCCCGGGCTTACACACAATGATGCAAAATGTGGCTCAATATTTGAAGACTCTACACACAAGACACGTAAGACGTGACACCTGGAGAGAGGCATCTCACTTCTGGTTTTTTAATTAAACCTAACAATCCTTTTTCAAAATGTCAGTTTCGCTACAAAATGAGACACACACACACGCACCTCTCTTTCAACACAGTAACAACGCACTGATGTACTTCATACATACGGATGTACCGTATTGACCCGAATATAAGACGGGTTTTTTTTCCGAGAAAAAAATCTGAAAAAGAGGGGTCGTTTTATAATCGGGGTTTAGACTTTTCGATGTACCGTAATTGCACATGTAATTGCGCAACAACAGATCGCGCCAAACGAGTGTTCCGAGACACCGCGCGACACTTAAAGTCACTCAAAGTCTTAAAGTAACAGTACATAAAAACAGTTACCTGGAGAGATAGAAATGGAGAGACACAGCGACCAACTTGAAAAAAGAAAAACGCCTGTGTATTTTGACATGCCAACATCTGTCACAGTGCATAAGAAAGGCGACAAATCAGTGATTGTGAAGTCTACTGGAAACGAGAAGAGCCGAGTAACGGTCATGTTAACGCGCCTCGCAGATGGGACAAAACTTCCCCCGTACGTGGTTTTAAAACGCAAGACTGTACCTAAAGAGGCAGTGACTGTACCTAAAGAGGCAGTGACTGCACCTAAAGAGGCAGTGACTGTACCTAAAGAGGCAGTGACTGCACCTAAAGAGGCAGTGACTGTACCTAAAGAGGCAGTGACTGCACCTAAAGAGGCAGTGACTGTACCTAAAGAGGCAGCCAGCTGGCGTTATCGTACGCGCCCAGGCAAAGGGCTGGATGGAGACGGAGCTTGTGGTGGACTGGCAAGTTGGTCAAGGTGGTGTGGGGCAGACGGCGTGGGGGACTCAGAAAGAAGAGGAATATGTTGATTCTGGATGCTTTCCGTGGACACTTGACTGAGCCAGTCAAAAAGTGAAAGAGTGATGATCACTAGGTGACCTAGTGATCATACCGGGCGGAATGACAAGCCAGCTGCGCAATCTGCGCAAGAGATACACAGAGTGGCTCCTGGCTGGTCATCACGCACTGACACCGTCTGGAAAAATCCAAAAGCCTGCAGTACGTTTGCTCTGTGAATGGATATTGCAAGCATGGGCTGACGTTTCCCCAGAAAGCATCATTAATGGGTTAAGAAATGCTGCGTATCAAATGCCATGGATGGCAGCGAGGATGACGTGATGTGGGAGGAGACGGGGAAGCGGACAACGTGAGTGACGATAGCGGGAGTGAGAGCGAACAACCCAGCGATGTAGAAGACGAGCTGAATGAGAAGACGTGATGTGACCAATAGACTGATGTTCTGAAATGTTGTACTGTTTCATTGCTCTACTGTTTTATTGCGCTACCGTTTTATTGCACTACTGTTTTATTGCTATCTATCTAGCCTGTTTTGTTTTTGTTCGCCAAGTTAGGCAAATTTGAACACAATGTGTGATGTTCTTTCTTTATAAAAAAAATATTTGGTCTTCAAATTTTTTTTTCTCCAAAAATGAGTCTTGAAAAAGAGGGGTCGTCTTATAATCGGGGTCGTCTTATATTCGGGTCAATACGGTATATGTATTTGTGTGT
>CM051013.1:1235900-1238400 GCA_027704905.1 Muraenolepis orangiensis | reverse complement strand
CCCCTGTGTTGTGAAACCCTGACAACCAGATCATCTGGACCCAACCTCCACCATAAAACCAGTCATAAAGGAAACCAGTCAGCAGGGTGACACACCAACATCCATTCTGCATCTCCAATGCAGGGAAAATCAGTCCTGTGAGAGGGTGGTGAGGCCCTGTTCCCCCTAAGACATCCATGGATTTATCATAAACACATCCGTCCATCTAGCTACAAGCTAGGGAAGGGATGGGCAGACGGACAGGCTGACAGGCAGACAGACGGGCAGGCAGACAGACAGCTCAGGCGGTCAAACAGACAGATCTAGTAAGGAGTAGCAATCTAATGGGGAGGGGTTGGGGGGGGGGGGGGGTGAGGCCTAAAGGGTTTAGGTCTGATTCCTGTCATGGGACACGACCAGAACGCATGTGACTACAGTCTACAGGCCAGGCACACGACAGATGGGCTGTGTGAAGTGGCCATGTTCCATTGAAACAGACACACGCACTACGGCTGCCCCCCTCCAAGACCCGGACGCCAAAAGCCCCTTGACCAAACTCACCGGTTACCATGTACCATGTATGTACCATGGTATGTGTACCATGTATGTGTACCATGTACCATGTATGTGTACCATGGTATGTGTACCATGTACCATGGACCATGTATGTGTACCATGGTATGTGTACCATGGTAACCGGTGAGTTTGGTCAAGAGGCCTTTGGCGTCCGGATAACGCCCCCAGCCGAGCCAAACGAGCCCACCGCTGCGGCTCCACCTCTGCGGGCCCACGGGGCCCAAGGGTCGCTACCCGGTGTAATAACCGGGATTCGGGTCCGCAACCACCGCGGTGTGACACCGGCCAGGAGCCCTGCGCCATGGAGACGTCGTAAGAGGCGACAGACAGGCGGCACGAACCGTCGAAGGTGTAATCACACAGGCTCCAAAGGCGCATTGCCTTCTGCTGTCAAACACAGACCTCCAGCCTCCTGTACACACACACACACACACACACACACACACACACACACACACACACACACACACACACACACACACACACACACACACACACACACACACACACACACACACACACACACACACACGCACACGCACCACAAAATCAGGCAATCCCGTGTATGATCTCGTATGAGCCAAGTGCCAACTCACCGATGCCGGGGGCCGAGTAGATGAAGTACAAGGCGGAGGTGGACAGCGAGAAGAGGAATAAAAGCCCCAGGAATGACCTTCTCCGGAACCGCAGATGTGTCGGCATCGTAGAGACTCACACAACACGCACAGCCACGTTTGCGTGTTTTACAATAACGACGCAAGCAGCGGTTCCGATGCGGTTCCGAGAAGCCCCTCGTTTTGGCCCAAAAGCGCTCGGTGGATCTGGGAGGAGGTGATCCGAGAGGTGGTGATCCGGGAGGTGATCCGAGAGGTGGTCCGAGAGGAGGTGATCCGGGAGGAGGTGGTCCGGGAGGTGGTCCGGGAGGAGGTCCGGGAGGTGGTCCGGGAGGTGATCCGCCGCCTACCGACGGTCGGTCTGCGGCAACGACGAGCGACCAGCAAGGTAGGAAATCCGTGTGTCTCAGCGATCGGTTCTCCAGACGGCGAGGCGGTCCTCCGGTGTGAGGGGAAGGGTCTCTCTCTCTCTCTCTCTCTCTCTCTCTCTCTCTCTCTCTCTCTCTCTCTCTCTCTCTCTCTCTCTCTCTCTCTCTCTCTCTCTCTCTCTCTCTCTCTCTCTCTCTCTCTCTCTCTCTCTCTCTCTCTCTCTCTCTCTCTCTCTCTCTCTCTCTCTCTCTCGTCGGGGGGACACAGTGACGTGACGCGGAGGTGTCTTCACTGGAAGCGCATGATGTTTGATGTGGGGAGGAGATGAGACCCTCTGAACGGAGCGCTCCCCCTCCCTTCCCCGCCTTCTCTCCTCCCTCCCTCCCTCCCTCCCTCACCTCCGCTTTCTCTCCTCCCTCCCTCGCCTTCTCTCCTCCCTCTCCTCCCTCCCTCCCTCCCTCGCCTCCGCTTTCTCTCCTTCCTCTCCTCCCTCCCTCCCTCCCTCCCTCGCCTTCTCTCCTCCCTCCCTTCCTCGCCTCCTCTCCTCCCTCCCTCCCCTTTCTCCCTCCCTCCCTCGCCTTCTCTCCTTCCTCCCTCTCCTCCCTCCCCTTTCTCCCTCCCCCGCCTTCTCTCCTCCCTCCCCTTCCTCCCTCCCTCGCCTCCTCTCCTCCCTTCCTCTCCTCCCTCCCCTTTCTCCCCCCTTCCGCTCTCAAATTGAACGAGCAAGTGGGCGTTGGATGAAAGCGTGTTTCCTCGCTCTGCTCTCCATGGCAAACACCTCGTTGATCATAACTAATATACATAACAGCTCATGTATAATAGCTCATATCATTTATAATAACACATTTACATCGATGACGACACTTATCTTTTCACATCTTAACGTTCAAATTGGTGAATTGGAGTATAGGCCTTTAGAGACTGTGATCGTCATCGCCTCCTCCTCGTCAGAAATAAAGGTT
>CM051013.1:1205900-1230900 GCA_027704905.1 Muraenolepis orangiensis | reverse complement strand
TGTTGGTCCTCATGGTCCCTGTTGGTCCTCAGGGTCCTGTTGGTCCTCAGGGTCCTGTGGTCCTCAGGGTCCCTGTTGGTTCTTACTGGGTCAAATCTAGAGAGACAACTTATTGGACTTTAACCTGGAGGAAATGTAGTGTATTATATATGATGTTATTATATATGTTAATATGTATGTATATTGGATATTATTATGGCTTGTTAGGAATAAAATGTAATGTACTATATATTATGTTATTATGTGTATATTATGTATTTATTATATTATTATGGCTTGTTTGGAAGGAAATGACTTATTTAGACTTATGACTTCTGGTGACTAGTAGTTCTCTTGTCTACCTGTTGAATGACCTTATTGTCAGTCGCTTTGAACCAAAGCGTCTGCTAAATGACGAAGGTAATGTGATGTGTCAAACTAACAAAGGATCCTCACTATTACCATACATACATACTAACTATACAATACTACATGGTACGTCACCATGGCTACAGTATGATGACCAAAGCAGCAGGACCACTCTGTGACCTCTTGTCTTTGGACCCCTATGGACCCGCTGCTCTGTGGCTTCTGTGGCTCCACTCGACCAGGCCGGAGAGCGCTGGTGGTGGTGGTGGAGGAGGAGGAGGAGGAGCCGCCACTTAATGGTCGATAGACATGACCGCCTCGTACTTCCACAAGCTTTGGGTCGCGTCCAGTTGTGGATAAAGAGAGACGCAGTCAAAATAGATTTAGCCTGCGGCGTCGTTGTGTGTAAGGTGCTCTCTTCTCTTGTGTGTCGGAGAGTAAACCCACACAGACACGGATCACTCAGCATGGGGCCACCTAGTATATCATATTAATTTCATCTCTCATTTGTACCACACATTAAAAACATCACTCGCACGGCCTTCTTCCATCTTCGGAACATTTCCAGAGTCCGCTCATCTCTGTCCCAATCCAGCACTGAAATCCTGGTCCACTCATTTGTCACGTCCCGGATTGATTACTGCAATGCACTTCTGACCGGCCTTCCCATCAAACTCCTCAACAGACTGCAAATAATTCAGAACTCTGCTGCCCGGATCATCACCCGCACTAACTCATCTGACCACATCACCCCCGTTCTCATTCAACTACACTGGCTTCCTGTGCGCTACCGGATTGACTATAAAAACCTCTTACTCGCCTACAAAGCTCTCCACAATCTAACCCCCATCTACATCACTGACCTCCTTCAGGAGTACACCCCCTCCCGCACCCTCCGCTCTTCCTCCGTTGGCCTCCTACCCGTCCCCAGCTCACGCCTCAGCACCATGGGTGCTCCAGCTCTCAGTTGCTGGGCTCCCAGACTCTGGAGCTCCCTGCCGCTACACATCCCACAGTCTGATTCTATAACAACTTACAAAACCCAACTAAAAACCCATCTGTTTAAACTTGCATATCCCTTATAAACTGTACCATCTTTCTTCCTTTCTTCCTTTTACTTTTATTTTTATATTTTTATTCCTTAAACCTTACCAAACTCCAAGCCTCGAATAATAACCAATACATACCCATTTATAACCTCAAACCTAATCTAAAATATCCTATGTAATGCTTAACCGTCTCTGTTATAATACCAGAACACATGACCATGTTGTAACTCGGTGGTTCCCAAATAGGGGTACGTGTACCTAGGGGCACTTTGAAGGACAACAGGGGGTACTTCAAAATGTAAATATGTAAGTGCATCTGAATACTAACAGGGTTCACGTTCTGGAGGTTTTTCCAATGAATGACAGAAATCATAATCGAAGCCACCTGTTTTTCCTAATGTTTTGCGCTGGTGAACGGGGTACTTTGTGGAAAAATATATCTTTGAAGGAGGGGGTACATTAGTAAAAATAGTAAGAGAACCACTATCGTAACTCAAGTAGTACGATTGAACCTCCATCCAGGGCAATGTCGGTTATTCATCTGCATATCAAGCCATCAAAAGGCTTTTTTTGTTTTTTTAGATGATCACAAAAGGGTTTTTCCCAAGCCGAGTAATCAAAAACAAGCCAGCCTGTGCCATCCGGATGGTTTCCTCCTAATGTTTCCTGACATGTTTATCCATAAAGGTGCTTCTGGTTCAGACATCTGGGAACAATGGAGCACAGTGGAAACCCCACCGTCATCCTAAGTTAATTGTGGAGCAGGAGAGCGCTTGGTAGCGTGGTGGTCCTTCTCTCATTGTGTTTTAACCTCTGCTTTCAGGTATATGTATCATATTGGTGCATCTGCTGATTAAGTTCAAGCTACACTTCCTGCCGGAGAGTGTGGCAGTTGTTTCCATAGGTGAGTGTTATCCTTGACATGGAACACACACACACATACACACACACATACATACATACTCTCTTTTTAATACACTTGGGATGAATTCTCAATGATACAGGGTCATATTTTACATTCCATATTCTTTCTTTTTATTGAGAGCAAGGTAGGAATGACAGATATACAAAAACAATACTTTTTTTTTTTTAAACCCCTAACCCCTCCCCCCACCCACCAAACCCTGGGTAGTGCATCCCCACATAGAGGGTATAAGGAAGTAAATATAAATAATAATAATAGCAATGATGATAGGTAGTGAAGACAAAGGACAGGTACAAATAAGTAAACAAAGAGATAAAGAAAAATCAAGTGTAATTAGTTAGTAAGTGAGGATAAATGAGACGGTGGTGTTGGGCTGTGTGTTATCATGTCATCCCTCCACCTCCAGCACACATGCGTTATCCGGGAGGGTTTTTAGTTTGTTGAAAAAAGACATTAGTGGGTTCCAGGTGGAGTAGAAGCGGTCTCTGGACCCCCTAAGTGTGTATTTAATCTTTTCAAGACTTAAGTGGAGCATAAGGTCAGTCATCCATAAGGAAGAGTTCGGAGGTTTGGGGGATTTCCAGCAAAACAAAATCCTCCTACGGGCAAGTAGAGTGGCAAACGCCACAATGTCTTTATGCTTGTTACTAATCTGTTGGTCAGTTGGCGCTGTGCCAAAGATAGCTGAATAGGCGTTAGGTTGCAGAACCAAGTCTAGTGCCTGTGAGAGGGTCCTGAAAACCACTGACCAATAATCGAATAACACGGGACATGACCAGAACATGTGTGTTAGCGTTGCTGGAGCATTATGACATATGCTACAGTTCTCATCTACGTCAGGGTAGATTCTGGCCAGCCTAGATTTGGAGAGGTGAATGCGATGCAAGACCTTAAATTGGATTACACCTAGTCTAGCACACGATGTGCTCCCGTTAACTCTCGTCAGAGCCTCATTCCAGGAGTCATCAGGTATTCCGTCTCCTAGCTCCTCCTCCCATTTCTCTCTAATTTTGTCGATGGAAGTGTCTCCTAGGGATGATATGCTAGAATAGACTCTCGAAATGAGGCCTTTTAGATTGGAAGGAATTTGGAGGATGTCGTCTATAGCAGAAGGTTGTGGTGTATTGGGGAAGTTTGGATCCAAATTTTGTATGAAATGACGTACCTGGAGGTATCGAAAATTACTTCAGTGGGGAAGGTTGAATTTTTGAGATGGGTGATTAAAGGTCGAGAAGATGCCCTTATTATAGAGATTACATTCCATATTCTAACCATGTTTTACAAAACAGGCATGAGTAGAGTTGTTCCTGTTAATATTATTTTAATAAAAAGCATTCTGTCAACGTTGTCAGACCTGTGACTATGTTCAGACCACTAGCACTTTGGTCGTTGACAGAAAAGTTAGTTTTAGAACCCAGTGCATCATAGATGAACCTTCATCTGATCGAGGATTCAGGGCAGACTCATCCAGACATGAGAAGAATGGGGGGCTTTAAAAAGACCTCATTTGACTTATTTTATTTCTTTATCCATAGTAAGTATACAATGGCTTCATTTATATGGCACCTTCTCAAACCAAAAGTTAACGGCTGAACGGAAAGCATGCATAACAACAAACATCCCGATACATAAAACCGAAAAAATACACAAAAAAAGAGAACAGGAACAGTCGTACAGCGGTATGAACAAAGGACCATTCAAACAACAACAACAGAAAGAGAAGAGCCTTTTGGAAATGGGCAGGAGGTTCCTCAGAGAAGGTCCCAAGATGGAGAAGAACTGGTCTCCTGTGGTTAGTTGTCGTTAGTCTGGCACGAGGGACCGACGGAGAAGGACTGATCCCCTCTGGTCGTTAGTCTGGCACGAGGGACCGACGGAGAAGGACATGTCCCCTCTGGTCGTTAGTCTGGCACGAGGGACCGACGGAGAAGGACTGGTCCCCTCTGGTCGTTAGTCTGGCACGAGGGACCCACTAACGAAGCCCCTGGCCCCTGAGGGTTGAAGGGATCGAGAGCCTCTGAGGAGACCTGAGTTCTGAATTATAAGTCGAGGGCAAGACTTTGTAAAGCTTTAAAACTATCGCCAAATCACCCCTTTGTTTCACGGTATTATGCCGGCTGCAGCCTTTTGGTCCTTCTGTCTCTACAATAATCCAGACGTTAGGAAATGAACTGACCAGACCTTGGTCCTGACCCCACCAGAGACCCCTCCTCGTCCTCCAGCGGAGAGGACCGCTGCTCAAGAGAGATAACGACCACTCAACGGCGCCCACAACCTCTATCCCTTCCCCCCCTCCCTCCCATTTCTCAGCTCTCTGTCCGGTTATCTCCGTCGCCAGGCTTCCACCCCTTTCAGTAACACAGATTTGTTTCTGTCCTCGGTGTGCGTTCGTCTGTCCTGGTCCATGCCCTCGGTTCGCCTCTCGTGTGTCACGGAGAAGCATTTCATGTTCTCGTGAGTAGTGTAAGGAGAGATCTAAATACCTGGCTTTCTTTCAGGCCGGTGGTGGACAAAAGCTCTATTGTATGCCCTCTGTCTGTCTATCCTGGAGTCCTGCAAGATGCTTCCAAGTGCTTCACCCTCCGCTCTACTGTGTGGATGTTGTCTCAGGGCGGAAGCTTTTAATATGCATGTTACCGAGGGTGTGTTTGTGTCAATTCAACAATGTATTGTTGAGCTACGCAAATAGTTGGATTTACGATTTGGAGTTGAATTATAGTCTTGAAAGAGAACCCTAAATACAGGATGGCCGGGAGCCGGAGACGGTTGATTAGTGAGGCCTGTAGGAGATGGTTGATTAGTGAGGCCTGTAGGAGATGGTTGATTAGTGAGGCCTGTAGGAGATGGTTGATTAGTGAGGCCTGTAGGAGATGGTTGATTAGTGAGGCCTGTAGGAGATGGTTGATTAGTGAGGCCTGTAGGAGACGGTTGATTAGTGAGGCCTGTAGGAGATGGTTGATTAGTGAGGCCTGTAGGAGATGGTTGATTAGTGAGGCCTGTAGGAGATGGTTGATTAGTGAGGCCTGTAGGAGACGGTTGATTAGTGAGGCCTGTAGGAGATGGTTGATTAGTGAGGCCTGTAGGAGATGGTTGATTAGTGAGGCCTGTAGGAGATGGTTGATTAGTGAGGCCTGTAGGAGATGGTTGATTAGTGAGGCCTGTACCTCCAACTCACTCCTACGTCTCCTGATGCTGAACCATACACATCTGGATCTGGATCTTTGTTGTTGTTGTTGTCCCATCTCCCGATGCTAATGAATCTTTCAAAAAATGCCTGGATGGGATTTGTGGCCGAATCAAGTGTTCCCTGGTCCATAAGTAACGTGACCAGCCAGGGTTTCGGATCCCTGTACCAGTCAATTGCGTCTAGTTTGACACGGCACAGTTCATGAAGCTGATAAAAAAAATCAAAATACACATGTCAGTGTAGACCTCTTCAAGCCCTGAATCAATTTGTTTCTGAGAATCTGTCTCTTGATGCTTGCAGGCCACCCGACGCTACAGTACTGTCCTCCTGGTGCAAAAACCCTGACGTCAGGCATGGGGATACAGACGTCACAGGGGATACAATAAAACACAACAACAGCAGGCCCAAGAGGAGACCTTCCCATGGCCACAGACTGTTGACCACTGGTTCCTGTTCTGCTTTAGTGATCTCTCTCCTTCTTGAGAAGCGGATGTATTTAGGCCTTGAACACTGATATCCATACCGTTATATTTTGACACAGCTTTATTTAGCTCTCTCTTTCTCTCAGAGAGTAATGTGTCACATGTTGTTCTTCATTGTAATGCGATGCCTTGTATGCAATGAGACGATGGAACCGGTTGGTTCCTCTAGATGAGCTGTGTTCCTCTAGATGTTCCTCATGGTTCTTTTGTTTTGTTTTCTAGGAATCCTGATGGGGGGTTTCATCAAGATCATTGAGTTCAAGGAACTGGCCAATTGGAAGGTAGCGTTGCTTGTTGATTCACAGATCAGGATCAGGTGTGGATGCATCCGGCGGTCCATTTGAGATTTAAAATAATTCATAATTAATTCATAATAAAAGCTTAATTATTTGTCTAGTCAACTCTTTCATTGTTGGCTGGATCTCCTCTCTCTTACCACTCCACAGTGATCTCTGTCTGTCTGTCTGTCTGTCTGTCTGTCGCTCTCGCTCTCGCTCTCGCTCTCGCTCTCGCTCTCGCTCTCTCTCTCTCTCATTAATTAACATTCCTTGTCCTCTGCCAGTCAGCGAGATGGCAATAGAGAGATGGGGAGGGAGGGAGGCAGGTTATGTAGTTGTTTCTGCCACACAGGGGCCCCATTGTCTGCCAGGTCCAGGGGCCCCTGGGTTTTGCTGAGTCATGGGTCCCAGTAACCAGAGCCCAGTCCTCCCAGCTGGTGTGAACTGGGCCACTCAGAGCAGTAGCTTCCATCTCTCCAGTGATTGGATGGTGGTCACATGGACACGTGGAGTTACATTAGAATGGGGTTTGATTTGGTAACCCTGATGTTGCTCTCTCAGCAGATCAAACGTCGGGTATAATTGAGTTTCCTATATAATAAAAATAAACAAAGTATTATTGTAAGGCCCCGGGAACTGGTCAGGGTCCAAGAGGTTCTATATGATCCTGTCCTACTAGGACCCTGTCTCTAACGGGGTGTACGTGAGGCTGGCCTGAGGACCCTCACTATCCAGACTTCTACTCAGACACATGGCTGCTTTCACTCAGTCAGCAGCTAGCGCAGCATAATGCAGGGTTGGAGATGGATGAACTCTCTCTCTCTCTCGCTAAATCATCCTTGAGTCTAATGCTCTCTTTCTCTTTCTCTTTCCCTTTCTCTCTTCCTCTTTCTCTCTTTCTCTTTCTCTCTCTCTCTCTATCCTTGTCAGCCCACTCTGCAAATCAAATGTGGAGGCCGTTCCAGGACTAACTACACAGTCCACAACACGACCACATCCTCTCAGTTGACTCTCCTCTGCCAAACCTCCCACTCACCCGTCCACCTCTCCCTGTGTGTGTGTGTCCACCATTCTCCTCTGGTCCTCCTGTATCCGTTGAGGCCCACAGTGCGTGGTTTAATAGAATTCCCCGATGCCCTGAAGAGTGATTTTTAATTGTGTTTCGAAGGGGCTTCTTCCCTCGTGGTGATGTCACTGCTGTGTGTCAGCAGCAGGAGGCCTCTGGGGCCCTCTAGGGGACTCTAGGGGCCTCTAGGGACCTCGTACTTCTGTCTCCAGCATCAGGCTTCCCTGAAGCCCTCTGCTCTTTTTGGTTTCTCCCCTGACAACGACAACAACCAACAGAGAAAGAAAGAAAATAGTTTGTTTATTACGTGTATCCTTGGCTGGTATTTTAGTAGCGATGGCTACTTGGTGTGTTTGTGTGTGTGTCCTTCCTCCCTGGTGTCCTTCCTCTCGCGTGTCCTTCCTCTTGCGTGTCCTTCCTCCCTGGTGTCCTTCCTCCCGCGTGTCCTTCCTCCCTGGTGTCCTTCCTCCCTGGTGTCCTTCCTCCCTGGTGTCTTTCCTCCCTCGTGTCTTTCCTCCCTGGTGTCCTTCCTCCCTGGTGTCCTTCCTCCCTGGTGTCCTTCCTCCCCTTCCTCCCTGGTGTCCTTCCTCCCTGGTGTCCTTCCTCCCTGGTGTCCGTCCTCCCTGGTGTCCGTCCTCCCTGGTGTCCTTCCTCCCCTTCCTCCCTGGTGTCCTTCCTCCCTTGTGTCCTTCCTCCCTTGTGTCCGTCCTCCCTTGTGTCCTTCCTCCCTGGTGTCCTTCCTCCCTGGTGTCCTTCCTCCCCTTCCTCCCCTTCCTCCCTGGTGTCCTTCCTCCCTGGTGTCCTTCCTCCCTGGTGTCCTTCCTCCCCTTCCTCCCTTGTGTCCTTCCTCCCTGGTGTCCTTCCTCCCTGGTGTCCTTCCTCCCCGGTGTCCTTCCTCCCTGGTGTCCTTCCTCCCCTTCCTCCCTTGTGTCCTTCCTCCCTTGTGTCCTTCCTCCCCTTCCTCCCTTGTGTCCTTCCTCCCCTTCCTCCCTGGTGTCCTTCCTCCCTGGTGTCCTTCCTCCCTTGTGTCCGTCCTCCCTTGTGTCTGGCCTTCCTACCTGATATTATTCAGGCTTATTAAATAATTCATGATGGTAGTGGGGCGGCTTGACGCTCCTCCGCCTGGCTTGGCTTGTCTGACCTTGTTTGGGCGGTCCGAGGGAACCCTGCTGCTGACCGTAGCACCGTGGGCTAATCCCCATGCGTAGCGCACGGCCTACGCATGTGTCCTCTGAACACTCTGTGCATGCATGCGTGCAGAACTGCGTGTGCGCCACACGCAGTTCTGCTTTCTTCCTTCCTCCGCGGTCGTCCGGCGCCCGCACCTCCTCTGGTATTCTTAGCTTCTGACCTTTCACTTCTCCCGCGGCTGCAGAGCCAAATGTCAGCTAAAAAGGCGATGACCTGAGAATGTCCTCGTCACCCGCCTGCTCCTCGCCGCGCCTCAAGCGCAGATGCGAACCGCGGTGTGAAAGCAACAAACGGGCGTACAGATGAACGTAGCGTTTGGTTTGTAACGTACCGTTTGGTTTGTAGCGTTTGGATTGTAACGTAGCGTTTGGATTGTAACGTTGCGTTTGGTTTGTAACGTAGCGTTTGGTTTGTAACGTAGCGTTTGGTTAGTAGCGTTTGGTTTGTAACGTAGCGTTAGGTTAGTAGCGTTTGGTTTGTAACGTAGAGTTTGGTTTGTAACGTAGCGTTTGGATTGTGACGTAGCGTTTGGTTTGTAACGTAGCGTTTGGTTTGTAACGTAGCGTTAGGTTAGTAACGTAGCGTTTGTAACGTAGCGTTTGGTTTGTAACGTAGCGTTAGGTTAGTAACGTAGCGTTTGGTTTGTAACGTAGCGTTTGGATTGTAACGTAGTGTTTTGTTAGTAGCGTTTGGTTTGTAACGTAGCGTTTGGTTTGTAACGTAGCGTTTGGTTTGTAACGTAGCGTTTGGATTGTAACGTAGTGTTTGGTTAGTAGCATTTGGTTTGTAACGTAGCGTTTGGTTTGTAACGTAGTGTTTGGATTGTAACGTAGCGTTTGGTTTGTAACGTAGCGTTTGGTTAGTAGCTTTTGGTTTGTAACGTAGCGTTTTGTTAGTAGTGTTTGGTTTGTAACGTAGCGTTTGGTTAGTAGCGTTTGGTTTGTAACGTAGCGTTTGGTTTGTAACGTAGCGTTTGGTTAGTAGCGTTTGGTTTGTAACGTAGCGTTTTGTTAGTAGCGTTTGGTTTGTAACGTAGTGTTTGGTTAGTAGCGTTTGGTTTGTAACGTAGCGTTTGGTTTGTAACGTAGCGTTTGGTTTGTAACGTAGCGTTTGGTTAGTAGCGTTTGGTTTGTAACGTAGCGTTTGGTTAGTAGCGTTTGGTTTGTAACGTAGTGTTTGGTTAGTAGCGTTTGGTTTGTAACGTAGCGTTTGGTTTGTAACGTAGCGTTTGGTTTGTAACGTAGCGTTTGGTTAGTAGCGTTTGGTTTGTAACGTAGCGTTTGGTTAGTAGCGTTTGGTTTGTAACGTAGTGCTGAGAATGTCCTCGTCACCCGCCTGCTCCTCGCCGCGCCTCAAGCGCAGATGCGAACCGCGGTGTGAAAGCAACAAACGGGCGTACAGATGAACGTAGCGTTTGGTTTGTAACGTACCGTTTGGTTTGTAGCGTTTGGATTGTAACGTAGCGTTTGGATTGTAACGTTGCGTTTGGTTTGTAACGTAGCGTTTGGTTTGTAACGTAGCGTTTGGTTAGTAGCGTTTGGTTTGTAACGTAGCGTTAGGTTAGTAGCGTTTGGTTTGTAACGTAGAGTTTGGTTTGTAACGTAGCGTTTGGATTGTGACGTAGCGTTTGGTTTGTAACGTAGCGTTTGGTTTGTAACGTAGCGTTTGGTTTGTAACGTAGCGTTTGGTTAGTAGCGTTTGGTTTGTAACGTAGCGTTAGGTTAGTAACGTAGCGTTTGGTTTGTAACGTAGCGTTTGGTTTGTAACGTAGCGTTTGGATTGTAACGTAGTGTTTTGTTAGTAGCGTTTGGTTTGTAACGTAGCGTTTGGTTTGTAACGTAGCGTTTGGTTTGTAACGTAGCGTTTGGATTGTAACGTAGTGTTTGGTTAGTAGCATTTGGTTTGTAACGTAGCGTTTGGTTTGTAACGTAGTTTGGATTGTAACGTAGCGTTTGGTTTGTAACGTAGCGTTTGGTTAGTAGCTTTTGGTTTGTAACGTAGAGTTTTGTTAGTAGCGTTTGGTTTGTAACGTAGCGTTTGGTTAGTAGCGTTTGGTTTGTAACGTAGCGTTTGGTTTGTAACGTAGCGTTTGGTTAGTAGCGTTTGGTTTGTAACGTAGCGTTTTGTTAGTAGCGTTTGGTTTGTAACGTAGTGTTTGGTTAGTAGCGTTTGGTTTGTAACGTAGCGTTTGGTTTGTAACGTAGCGTTTGGTTTGTAACGTAGCGTTTGGTTAGTAGCGTTTGGTTTGTAACGTAGCGTTTGGTTAGTAGCGTTTGGTTTGTAACGTAGTGTTTGGTTAGTAGCGTTTGGTTTGTAACGTAGCGTTTGGTTTGTAACGTAGCGTTTGGTTTGTAACGTAGCGTTTGGTTAGTAGCGTTTGGTTTGTAACGTAGCGTTTGGTTAGTAGCGTTTGGTTTGTAACGTAGTGTTTGGTTTGTAACGTAGCGTTTGGTTTGTAATGTAGCGTTTGGTTAGTAGCTTTTGGTTTGTAACGTAGCGTTTTGTTAGTAGCGTTTGGTTTGTAACGTAGCGTTTGGTTAGTAGCGTTTGGTTTGTAACGTAGCGTTTGGTTTGTAACGTAGCGTTTGGTTTGTAACGTAGCGTTTGGTTTGTAGCGTTTGGTTTGTAACGTAGCGTTTGGTTAGTAGCGTTTGGTTTGTAACGTAGCGTTTGGTTTGTAACGTAGCGTTTGGTTAGTAGCTTTTGGTTTGTAACGTAGCGTTTTGTTGGTAGCGTTTGGTTTGTAACGTAGCGTTTGGTTAGTAGCGTTTGGTTTGTAACGTAGCGTTTGGTTTGTAGCGTAGCGTTTGGTTAGTAGCGTTTGGTTTGTAACGTAGTGTTTGGTTTGTAACGTAGCGTTTGGTTTGTAACGTAGAGTTTGGTTTGTAACGTAGTGTTTGGTTTGTAACGTAGCGTTTGGTTTGTAACGTAGCGTTTGGTTAGTAGCGTTTGGTTTGTAACGTAGTGTTTGGTTTGTAACGTAGAGTTTGGTTTGTAACGTAGCGTTTGGATTGTAACGTAGCGTTTGGATTGTGACGTAGCGTTTGGTTTGTAACGTAGCGTTTGGTTTGTAACGTAGCGTTTGGTTTGTAACGTAGCGTTTGGTTTGTAACGTAGCGTTTGGTTTGTAACGTAGCGTTTTGTTAGTAGCGTTTGGTTTGTAACGTAGCGTTTGGTTAGTAGCGTTTGGTTTGTAACGTAGCGTTTGGTTAGTAGCGTTTGGTTTGTAACGTAGCGTTTGGTTAGTAGCGTTTGGTTTGTAACGTAGCGTTTGGTTTGTAACGTAGCGTTTGGTTAGTAGCGTTTGGTTTGTAACGTAGCGTTTGGTTTGTAACGTAGCGTTTTGTTAGTAGCGTTTGGTTTGTAACGTAGCGTTTTGTTAGTAGCGTTTGGTTTGTAACGTAGCGTTTGGTTTGTAACGTAGCGTTTGGTTTGTAACGTAGTGTTTGGTTAGTAGCGTTTGGTTTGTAACGTAGTGTTTGGTTAGTAGCGTTTGGTTTGTAACGTAGCGTTTTGTTAGTAGCGTTTGGTTTGTAACGTAGCGTTTGGTTTGTAACGTAGCGTTTTGTTAGTAGCGTTTGGTTTGTAACGTAGCGTTTTGTTAGTAGCGTTTGGTTTGTAACGTAGTGTTTTGTTAGTAGCGTTTGGTTTGTAACGTAGCGTTTGGTTTGTAACGTAGCGTTTGGTTTGTAACGTAGCGTTTGGTTTGTAACGTAGCGTTTTGTTAGTAGCGTTTGGATTGTAACGTAGCGTTTTGTTAGTAGCGTTTGGTTTGTAACGTAGCGTTTGGTTAGTAGCGTTTGGTTTGTAACGTAGCGTTTGGATTGTAACGTAGCGTTTGGTTAGTAGCGTTTGGTTTGTAACGTAGCGTTTTGTTAGTAGCGTTTGGTTTGTAACGTAGTGTTTGGTTTGTAACGTAGCGTTTGGTTTGTAACGTAGCGTTTGGTTTGTAACGTAGCGTTTGGTTTGTAGCGTAGCGTTTGGTTAGTAGCGTTTGGTTTGTAACGTAGCGTTTGGTTTGTAACGTAGTGTTTGGATTGTAACGTAGCGTTTGGTTTGTAACGTAGTGTTTGGTTTGTAGCGTAGCGTTTGGTTTGTAACGTAGCGTTTGGATTGTAACGTAGTGTTTGGTTTGTAGCGTAGCGTTTGGTTTGTAAACTATGGTCATTTATGGTCTTATCGGCGTGAATACGTGTTTTAAGCTTTAACATTTGACATTCAATTGTAAAATTAAATGTTTGTTTCATTCTTTGTTCATTGAAGATGGGGTTCATAACCTCATCATGAGGAGCTTATGTTTTTGCCCCTGTTTTATTTGTATTTATTTGTCTGCGATTCCAAACCGCTTAGATTCCGTTTGGGCCATTGGAACCATTGATGGTTATAGCATTGAGGTATGCGCTCTACTGAGGGCCCTCTTGTTGGTTTATATTATGTTAATGACCTAACATTAACATATGTTAATGTTATGTTAATAGAATAACATTAACTTATCTTAATGTTCCGAATTGATCGGAGTTAGCCCCCGTTAGCTGCGTAGGAGTGATTGTTTGTGTGGTGTCCAGCTGTTTTTAAAAAGACAATAAGCACCTTGTGGATCAGAAGTAGTCCGATGTAACATGAGTCCTAGGCCGCCCTGCTCCCTCACATGACTCGCACTACTAAACCCCCACCAGAGGAAGGCCTCACGTGGTTCCCCCTCCCCCAGTGAGACTGTAAGATCCGGCGGTCACAGTCCAGAAAGTGTGTGTGTGTGTGTGTGTGTGTGTGTGTGTGTGTGTGTGTGTGTGTGTGTGTGTGTGTGTGTGTGTGTGTGTGTGTGTGTGTGTGTGGGTGTGGGTGGCCGGTTGAAGCAGCCTCACCTGGCCCCCCCTGTCTGAATGATTAGACTCTGGGGCTGGTGTGTGAGGCTGGTTAACCAGCCAGCCATCACCCCAAACACACACTAAGAAGGACACGTACATACCCCCTGCTCTGCCTTTCAAACAACTCTTCGATAAACCGGTTTATGCTGATCAATTGCCCCAGGCATATATTGTTATTGTGTGTGTCAGGCCTAACCCTAACCCTAACCCCATGTTCCTTGTGTCTTTTTGCCCTTTCTCTTGAAGGAGGAGGAGATGTTCCGACCCAACATGTTTTTCCTGCTGCTCCTGCCGCCCATCATCTTTGAGTCAGGATACTCTTTGCATAAGGTGTGTGTGTGTGTGTGTGTGTGTGTGTGCCTGGCGGTGTGTGCGTGTGCAGTGTGTGTGTGCCTGGCGGTGTGTGCGTGTGCAGTGTGTGTGTGCCTGGCGGTGTGTGCGTGTGCAGTGTGTGTGTGTGCCTGGCGGTGTGTGCGTGTGCAGTGTGTGTGTGCCTGGCGGTGTGTGTGTCCCTTTTGTCCTGGTCTGAGTGTCTGTCAGGTTTTTCCTGTATTCAGAATGACCTTTTTTTGCGTCACCGCAAGCTGCTTTCTGCTCTGACCTCTCGCTCTCGCTCTCTCTCTCGCTCTCGCTCTCTCGCTCTCGCTCTCTCCTGCACTGAAACCTCTGCAGCTTGAGTGACAGGTTGTGCATTCCGACAGTGTCTGTGGTCAGACAGACAGACAGACAGACAGACAGACACACACAGTCACACACAGATACACACAGCGCATTGCCGAGGGGAACACACCTCCTCTCCTCCTGTGTGTGTCTCTCTCTGTTCTCTCTTTGTATTTCTTTACAAAGGAACCCTGAGGCGTTCCCTGGTCTGAGTGGACGTTCTGTTATGTCTCACAGTGTCCCGTTAGCACACAGCCCAGTCCCCCTCCCCGGGGCTCCTTAATGCTGACTCACCAAGAATAAACCTCCACTGTTTAATAAAACCGCTCCGATCTTGGGTACCAAACGGGAGACGAAGTGTATAAGTAATGGTGTAACCATGTATATGGTTGCCCTCGGTAACCTGTGTGTGTCCAGGGTAACTTCTTCCAAAACATCGGCTCCATCTGCCTCTTCGCTGTGGTCGGCACCGCCATCTCTGCCTTCATCGTCGGAGGAGGGATCTACTTACTCGGACAGGTGAGCGCTTCTCCGGCCACTGGGACAGAACGCTTCATGTTCCGTCATGTTCTGTAGTGTGTGTGTCAATTAGTAAACAGGGTTAGTAAAGGGGGTTAGTCAATTAGTAAACAGGGTTAGTAAAGGGGGTTAGTCAATTAGTAAACAGGGTTAGTAAAGGGGGTTAGTCAATTAGTAAACAGGGTTAGTAAAGGGGGTTAGTCAATTAGTAAACAGGGTTAGTAAAGGGGGTTAGTCAATTAGTAAATGGGGTTAGGAAAGGGGGTTAGTCAATTAGTAAACAGGGTTAGTAAAGGGGGTTAGTCAATTAGTAAACGGTTAGTTAAGGGGGTTAGTAAATTAGTAAACAGGGTTAGTAAAGGGGGTTAGTCAATTAGTAAACAGGGTTAGTAAAGGGGGTTAGTCAATTAGTAAACAGGGTTAGTAAAGGGGGTTAGTCAATTAGTATATGGGGTTAGTAAACAGTAGTAATGGGGTGAGTGAACGGGGTGAGGGAACGGGGTGAGTGAACGGGGTTAGTTAGGGTTCTCCCGCCGTGCAAAGATCCAAGCCCCTGTTCTGTGTGGTTCTTGTCTTATTTACTTACTTCAACGGCTGTGGTAGCATAATAGCATCGTAGCAACGGGGAAGAGGGAATCATTGGAAGTGATTCAGACCCCAGGACGACTGCGTGGGCTTCTGTCCCGGGGAGGAACACCAGCCCTAACCTTTCACTCTGAACACATCAGCCAGATGTTATTGGGTTTTGGTGGGGGTTTTCGTCCAGTGGGAAAGGGGCTTTTTAGAGGCAGTTTTGTTTTGAAGCAGAGTAGCGTGTTTTGAACATACAATGTGTGTGTGTGTGTGTGTGTGTGTGTGTGTGTGTGTGTGTGTGTAATAATATTCCTCTCTCTCCCAGGCTGACGTTATCTACAAGATGAGCATGACGGACAGGTGAGTTTTGAGCGGTGTGTGTGTTCAGAGTAGAACAACGTCTCTTTAGGGGTCTGACTTTGTGGAGGCCACAATGTGGTGTATATGGGGTTGGTGAGAGCAGTGCCCTCTACTGGTGATTTAGAAGTACTTTGTTCAACCAGAATGCAGTGTGCATATATATGTGTGTGTGTGTGTGTGTGTGTGTTTCCTTTTTTGGAGTTTCACAGATCAGACACAAATCTAAAGTCTGATGGCAGATGAGCTAAACTCTGGCTAAACAGGGCCTTTCACTTTGATTAGTTCTACTATAACACAGTAGGACTGATCAGAAGTTCTACTAGAACACAGTAGGACTGATCAGAAGTTCTACTAGAACCCAGTAGGACTGATCAGAAGTTCTACTAGAACACAGTAGGACTGATGGATCATAAGTTGTACTATAACACAGTACAGCTGATCAGAGCCTATCATAAACTTACCCTTCCTGTTGTAGCTTCGCCTTCGGCTCTCTGATCTCCGCCGTGGACCCTGTGGCCACCATTGCCATCTTCAACGCCCTCAACGTGGACCCGGTACTCAACATGCTGGTGTTCGGAGAGAGCATCCTCAACGACGCTGTGTCCATCGTGCTCACCAAGTAGGCCTCGCCTCCCCCTCCATTCTTCTCCACCCTCCTTCTCCTCCCTCCTCCTTCTCCACCCTCCCTTTCCTCATCCTCCCTCTTCCTACACCCTTCTCCTCCCTCCTCCTTCTCCACCCTCCCTTTCCCTCTCCTCATCCTCCCTCTTCTTCCTCCTCCACCCTTCTCCTCCCTCCTCCTTTTCCACCCTCCCTCTCCTCATACTCCCACCTCCTCCACTCTTCTCCCTCCTAATTCTCCACCGTTTTCCTCCTTCTGCTCCTCCCTCCACCTCCTCCTCCTTCACCCTTCTCCTCCCTCCGCCTCTTTTTCCTCCTTCCCCTCCTCCTCCTCCGCTACCCTTCTCCTCCCTCCTCCTTCTCCACCCTTCTCCTCATTCTGCTCCTCCCTCCTCATTTTCCTCGTCCTCCTTCATCCTGCTGCTCTCTCCGCCTCCCTCCCTCCTCCTCCAGATCTGTTAAGTTGTCTCCCTGGTTATGATCGTGTACGAGCTGTCTAGTGATTCACATTAAATAAACATTTGTTTAACATGGTTTGAATGGTCTTTTATGGTCTTGTGTGTCTTTGAGGCCTTTGAGGCTGGCCTCAGCCTCAAAGGCCTCACCATAACTAATAACAACATAACAACCATTCTTCTCCTGACCTTTTAAAAAAGAAAAAAGGATGGATTATCAGTGAAGAAAAGAGACTGACTCTGAAGTGGTCTCTCTCTCTCTCTCTCTCTCTCTCTCTCTCTCTCTCTCTCTCTCTTTCTCTTTCTCTTTCTCTTTCTCTGCTCGCTCGCTCGCTCGCTCTCTCTCGTGAGTGACAGAACCCTACCCATACCGGTGGAGAACAGAGGATATCATCTGTTCTCTGCCGGTATGGGTAGGGTGATTACATCTCTCCATGGCCACGGTGACGTCAGGCTGATCTTCTCTCTGATATGGTTCTTCATTGGCCATTTTTGACAGGTTTTGAGAAAATAAAAATAGAATAACATTCTTGAGTCCAGACTAAACCAGTTAGACAGATGAGCACCGTGTGTTCACGTTGTCTTCCTATCCGGTGATTCCCGAACTTCTTCTCCACACCTGAGATCTCAGGTGTCCTGAGACGTTAATAAAGATTGTTTGTCTCCTGTTTTGTTGCCTGATTTCCAGGAAACACAGTTGTGTCACAGTCTGACGTCTCTCCTTACCGTCGCTTACCGTAACACGGCTGTCACTCAATCCCCCACACCTGCGGGGTTAAACTGTTGTGCAATTCTAAGGTCTGGCACACTAGACCAGGACAACACCGCCCTCTAGAGGCAGACGGCTGTCATTAAAGCCACACGTGCATAAAGTGTCTTTGTCATGGATGCAGGGCTTGACATCCACACCGGCCACTGGCCAAACGCCCTTAGAACTGGTCAGTGACCGGTGACTCTGTCACTATTACCAGACATTTGGATGGTGACCTTTTGGTAGCATTGACTATAAAAAAAATGAATAATTTTAGTTTACAAAAGACAACTGAAATAATGACGTCAGTTGGATTTGATATTACCTGATACTCCAACTCCCATGAGCACTCCTTCCACTGGCCCATCCACTTCAAGGGGGGGGGGGCTGGGGTAATGCTGAGTGGCCACCAGTGACTTTGGTCAACCACTGGCCACAGCGGCTGGTCGTACCCTTTGTCTGTTAAACAGCTCACTTTTCTTCCTCTTCCTCATCCTTTTGTGTGTGTTTTATTTGTGTTGTGCGTGTGTTTTTTAGCACAGCGGAAGGTTTCTTCTCCCAGTCGGACAACGCCCTGGTCACGGGGTGGCAGATCTTCATCCAGGCTCTGGGGTACTTCCTCAAGATGTTCTTCGGTTCTGCTGCCCTGGGAACCCTCACTGGTCTCATCTCGGCCTTCGTATCCTGTGTGTGTGTGTGTGTGTGTGTGTGTGTGTGTGTGTGTGTGTGTGTGTGTGTGTGTGTGTGTGTGTGTGTGTGTGTGTGTGTGTGTGTGTGTGTGTGTGTGTGTGTGTGTGTGTGTGTGTGTGTGTGTGTGTGTGTGTGTGTGTGTGTGTGTGTGTGTGTGTGTGTGTGTGTGGCCCCATCATGTCATCTGAATTGTATATAGTGGTGATGGTTTGTGACCTTAAACCTATTTAGCAACGCTGTCTGAGATCTGAAAGCCTTTGATATGATCTAGTCTGTACTACTAAATATACTATGTACGATTAAATATATATATATATATATATATTTTTTTTTAATGTGTGCTTACAAAAGCAATAAAGGCACACCACCACCATGTAAACTCCATCTCCATCACACCTCCTGGTTGGACAGACGGATTACTACCTTCACACATCCAGGGATGGAGGGATAGCGGTTGTGTGTGTGTGTGTCCTATGGTTTCCCTTTTGCCCTGACCCCTGACCCTTAACCTGTAGCTCAGTGTCTGAAACACTTTGACCTCCGCAAGACGCCCTCCCTGGAGTTCGCTGTCATGATCATATTTGCCTACCTGCCCTACGGCCTGGCAGAGGGCATCAAGTTGTCTGGTGGGTAGAACCCTGGATCTATGTCATGATATAGATATATATAGATATATATATCTATATATACATGATCTTATTATATAGATGTGGAAAGGAATTACATATTCTATTATTATGGCTTGTTAGGAAGGAAATGCCCTTATGACTTCTGGTGACTAGTAGTTCTCCTGTCTACCTGTTGAATGACCTTATTGTAATGTAATGTATTTTATATGATGTTATTATATATGTGTGTATGTATATATTATATTATTATGGTGACTAGTAGTTATCTTGCCTGCCTGTTGAATGACCACTTTGGACAAAAGCGTCTGCTAGATGACAGTAATGTTATGTAATTAATGTAATGAAACGGTATGTATGATAATATAATGTGACGTTGTACCCGTGGGGTCAGAGCTCCTTGTCCACGTGTGTTTCTGCTTCTTGTTTTGTGTGCAGGCATCATGTCCATCCTGTTCTCTGGGATCGTCATGTCTCACTACACCCACCACAACCTGTCTCCCGTCACACAGATCCTCATGCAGCAGACGCTGCGCTCTGTGGCCTTCATGTGTGGTCAGTCCAACACTTCCCACTTCCAGCAGTGTCATCAGCCAACTTCCCCTTTCACAAAACATTTAGAGGAGAGGGGAAACTTATTAAATGAATGAATGATTGAATGTTATTAATAATGAAACTTATTAAAATAATGAATGTTATTAATAATGAAACTTATTAAATGAATGAATGTTATTAATAATGAAACTTATTAAAATAATGAATGTTATTAATAATGAAACTTATTAAATGAATGAATGTTATTAATAATGAAACTTATTAAAATAATGAATGTTATTAATAATGAAACTTATTAAAATAATGAATGTTATTAATAATGAAACTTATTAAAATAATGAATGTTATTAATAATGAAACTTATTAAAATAATGAAACTTATTAAAATAATGAATGTTATTAATAATGAAACTTATTAAATTAATGAATGTTATTAATAATGAAACTTATTAAAATAATGAATGTTATTAATAATGAAACTTATTAAAATAATGAATGTTATTAATAATGAAACTTATTAAATTAATGAATGTTATTAATAATGAAACTTATTAAAATAATGAATGTTATTAATAATGAAACTTATTAAATTAATGAATGTTATTAATAATGAAACTTATTAAATTAATGAATGTTATTAATAATGAAACTTATTAAAATAATGAATGTATGTGTATGCTAATTTGGTGTAAATGTGAGCATTAAGTGGGTGGTGAAAATACTTAGTTTATTGAGAGACGTTTTGCATTTAGTGGATCAATTAGGAATGTTGTCATTCTTTGGAAAGATCTACTGAATTGGGTGGCTCTAGTTCTACTGAGGGCCCTCAGTAGAACTAGAGGGCCCCTAGTAGAACTAGAGAGCCCTCAGTAGAACTAGAGAGCTCTCAGTAGAACTAGAGGGCCCTCAGTAGAACTAGAGGGCCCTCAGTAGAACTAGAGGGCCCCTAGTAGAACTAGAGGACCCTCAGTAGAACTAGAGGGCCCTCAGTAGAACTAGAGGGCCCTCAGTAGAGCTAGAGGGCCCTCAGTAGAACTAGAGGGCTCTCAGTAGAACTAGAAGTAGAACTAGAGGGCCCTCAGTAGAACTAGAGGGCCCTCAGTAGAACTAGAAGTAGAACTAGAGGGCCCTCAGTAGAACTAGAGGGCCCTCAGTAGTACTAGAAGTAGAACTAGAGGGCCCTCAGTAGAACTAGAGGGCCCCCAGTAGAACTAGAAGTAGAACTAGAGGGCCCTCAGTAGAACTAGAGGGCTCTCAGTAGAACTAGAAGTAGAACTAGAGGGCCCTCAGTAGAACTAGAGGGCTCTCAGTAGAACTAGAAGTAGAACTAGAGGGCCCTCAGTAGAACTAGAAGTAGAACTAGAGGGCCCTCAGTAGAACTAGAGGGCTCTCAGTAGAACTAGAGGGCCCTCAGTAGAACTAGAAGTAGAACTAGAGGGCCCTCAGTAGAACTAGAGGGCCCCCAGTAGAACTAGAGGGCCCTCAGTAGAACTAGAGGGCCCCCAGTAGAACTAGAGGGCCCTCAGTAGAACTAGAGGGCCCCCAGTAGAACTAGAGGGCCCCCAGTAGAACTAGAGGGCCCTCAGTAGAACTAGAGGGCCCCAGTAGAACTAGAGGGCCCTCAGTAGAACTAGAGGGCCCTTAGTAGAACTAGAGGGCCCTCAGTAGAACTAGTTATAAACAAACAGGGGTAAAAACATTTCCTCCGGTCCATATTTGATGGCAGAGGTAAAAAAATCTATATTTAAATGTTCCGAGTGCCCCTTCAGTCCTTTTAAAGTGCCACTAGGGGTACGCGGACCTCCATTTGAGAAGCTGGGGGAGCAGTATCTCAAGAGGTAGAGTAGGTTGTCTGGCGACAGGAAGGTTGCTGGTTCGATCCCCGGCTCCTCCTCCTCCAAGCCAAGTGTTGAGGTGTCCCTGAGCAAGACGCCCTAACCCTTACTGCTCCTGACCAGCTGGCTGTCTCCTTGCATGGCAGCTGACACCGCTGTCAGTGGATGAATGAGTGAATGTGAGGCATAACTTTGTAAAGCGTGTTGAGGGCCCACTGGTGAGGAAGCGCTGGATCAACGCAGTCCGTTCACTGCTCGGACTGGTTTTTACAGGACTGGTTTCCTTTTTGTTTTCCAGAGACGTGTGTGTTCGCCTTCCTGGGCCTCTCCATCTTCAGCTTCCCTCATAACTTTGAGTTCTCCTTCGTCATCTGGTGCATCGTGAGGACCACACACACGCATCACACCCAGACTCTCACAGCTGGGGGTTGTTCACCTGTAACCCTGAGAGGGACTCAGACACCCCTTGGCCCTTTGTCGTCCCCCCACTAGATCCTGGTGCTGCTGGGCCGGGCCGTCAACATCTTCCCTCTGTCCTTCCTGCTCAACTTCTTCAGGGACCACAAGATCACCCCCAAGATGATGTTCATCATGTGGTTCAGCGGTAGGTCCAGGGCCTTCATGGACTCCTGTCATCCTCCATTAACAGATCACCCTTCATGTTCTAGTGGGGCCTGTATGTGTGGATAGAGTACTGGTAATGGTTTGTAGTTTGGTTTTAATGCAACAGGCGTCCGAAATTTACTTGACTTTTTACAGTTGTGAAACACTTAGAGCTGCAATTCTTGCATGAAAAGGCGCTCTACAAATCCAGTTGTTGTTGTTGTCGTCCTCCTCAGGTCTCCGGGGGGCCATCCCCTACGCCCTCAGCCTCCACTTGGGTCTAGAGCCCATCGAGAAGCGGCAGCTGATCGGTACCACCACCATCATCATCGTCCTCTTCACCATCCTGGTGCTGGGGGGCGGCACCATGCCCCTCGTCCGCCTCATGGACATTGAGGAGAGCCAGGCCAAGAGGAAGAGCAGGAAGGACATCATCCTCAGCAAGACGGAGAAGATGGTGAGGGGGGGGGGGCACGCTGGTCTTTAGTGGTCACATACACACACACACACACACACACACACACACACACACACACACACACACACACACACACACACACACACACACACACACACACACACACACACACACACACACACACACACACACACACACACACACACACACACACACACGCACACTCGCACAAGCACGCTCCCTCTAACCCCTAACACACACTCATACTCTCGCTGTTGCAAGAACACTGCATCAGTGGCAATGGAATACGCTTCATTATGGAACACACACACACACACACACACACACACACACACACACACACACACACACACACACACACACACACACACACACACACACACACACACACACACACACACACACACACACACACACACACACAGCGACACCCCAGGAACAACCCATCTGTTGGCTTGAGTGTGAACACCACTGGGCCCTGAGACATGCATCTCTCTCTCTCTCTCTCTCTCTCTCTCTCTGTCTCTGTCTCTGTGTCTCTCTATCTTTATCCCTGTGTCTGTCTCTGTCTCTCTCTCTTTTTCTCTTCACCACTCTCCTCCCTTTTCATCCTAATTTTGCATTCTATCTAGGGATGGGACGATCACGTTTTTTGCCACCGATCACAATGAGAAATATCTGCCCCACCGATCACTGATTTTTTATTTTTTTTGCAGCTATAGCGGTCTACAGTGTATCGCTGCTATAGCGGTCTATTATAGCAGGGGTTCCCAACCGCCGGGCCGCGGACCGGTACCGGGCCGTGGAGGGGTTACTGCCGGGCCGCCAAACAGCTGTGTTTATCATCATATTTGACTCAAATCATTTGAGTATAGGTGAACGGCGGGTGGTATAATCTATATATAGAGATGATATATATAGTATAATCTATATATATAGATTATATAGCGGTATAATCTATATATATAGATTAAATATATATCGGCGGCATAACGAGAGACTTTCAGTTACACGCGCTTCTAAAGAGACTACGCGCTAGTGACGTGTCGGTCGCCAACGAGCCGGTTTTGTTACGGGCGCTCCGCGTACATGCGCGTTTATACTGAAATCGAGCCCTGCCGTTTTGTTAGGGGTGTGTGTTGACACACACTTTGACAACCGGTCCGCGAGATTTTTTTCATGTATCTGCCGGTCCGTGGCACAAAAAAGGGTGGGAACCCCTGTATTATAGAACAGTTTCATCCATCATGCGTTTCTGGGGTTCTCGTTCTCCACGGTCAGTTTAACAAACTCGCCATGCTGCGCTGGGTGATGGGTTTTCAGGTGTCTTATTAAATTTGTCGTGTTGAAATTGTTTACCTTGCTTCCTCCACGAGATATTTTCTCTTTGCACACATTACAGATGGCAAATGTTACATCTGTATCACACACTTTGAAGAAACTCCACACTGCAGACACCGCTGACATGTTGAGGCAGGGCGAGTATCACTCTGTTTAGAAAAGAGGCGGGGCCACACGTGTTTTACTCGCTGGTAAAGAGATGAGCTCGCGTGTTTCTCACGTGCAGGATCGGCTATGAAATCGGCAACATTAAAGCAAGATCGGCATTCTCCGATTGCGCATTTTTCTTCAAAATCGGCCGATAATGATCGGAAGCCGATCGATCGTCCCACCTCTAATTCAATCCGTTGCTAATTCCCTTTGTGTCTCTTGTGCTTTTCATGCTGTTCTCTGATTGGCCCCTCTCTCCTTATTCTCCCCTCCCCCCATCCACCCTCCACCCAATCAGGGCAACGCGCTGGAGTCGGAGCACATCTCTGAGCTGACGGAGGAGGAGTACGAGACGCACATCCACCAGAGACGGGACCTGAAGGGCTTCATGTGGCTGGACGCCAAGTACCTCAACCCCTTCTTCACCCGCAGACTCACCCAGGAGGTGGGTGGTACTGGTGGAGGTGGTACTGGGGTGGTGGTATTGTGGTGCTGGTGGTATTGTGGTGCTACTGGTGGAGGTGGTACTGGGGTGGTGGTATTGTGGTGCTGGTGGTACTGGGGTGGTGGTGGTGGAGGTGGAGCTGTCATACAGTATGTCTGGTGAAGGAGGGGCTTTGCTGTAGAGCGGTCCACAAAGACGATGCTCTCATCCCTGAGATGGTTCACTGGCTCCAGATGTTCAGTCACTCTGTTAACACTTATGATAACACTCTGATAACCAGATTTATTGTTCAAATATGACAGCTCTTATACCTAATAGTATTGATAGAGATATTCCTGGTTATTGATAGGACCACGCCTCTGGTTGATGTTATGTGACTCTTGTCACTAGTGTGTGTTTCACGTGAGCGTGTGTGCGTGTGCGTAACTGTGCGTCACGGTGTGTCCCAGGACCTGCTGCACGGTCGGATCCAGATGAAGACTCTGACCAACAAGTGGTACGAGGAGGTCCGGCAGGGCCCATCGGGGTCGGAGGACGATGACGACGAGGCAGAGCTGCTGTAACACACCCGGCCTGAACCTCCACCGATGAGCTCATCACTCTCCTCCGGGAGGTGGGGCCGATGGGGGGTCTGGAGGGAAGGAGGGGAGCCGTTCATGCCCGTAGGGCTGGGCCTTTTTGTTACTTTTCTCCTTTTTCCTGGCGAGAATTGAGAAGTCCTTGAAAGTTGCCGTAGCAACATTTACCACACTAAATGCACCATGCTACGGAGAGTTCCGTGTTATCAATGGGTTTTACTTTTGTCTACAGAGTCGCACACTGTAGTGGACCACCGGACAGAGCCTCTCTGACCTGTGGGTCGTTTTTAAGGGAATGGGAAAAGGGAATCTTGGACATTCTGCACAGGAGCAACACCAGGGCGTCCCTCTTGGTGGCGTGTGCACACTTTACTGAGCGCTGCTTCGGCCGCGCCTTCTCACAGGTTA
>CM051013.1:1180900-1203400 GCA_027704905.1 Muraenolepis orangiensis | reverse complement strand
TGGGATTGTAATCCAGTCATAACCAACATTTGTATCACCAGTGGACATATTTTCCAAAAATTGCTCAAATTGCCAAAACAGTGTTTTGGCAATTTGTGTTTTGAAAACACACAATGCAATCTGAAAATTCTGACTGAAATGGTAGTGATACGAAGCTATAAACATATTTTTTTACAAATCTCTAAATTTATGAAATCCATGTCGTTCGTTGTATTGTCCATTATATTATATTATATATTAGGCCTGTCGAAATTCGCCACAGTTTCGGTGTGCATTATAACTGGGTTCTTGCAGTAAACACACTCGACCAGCAGAGGGCGCTAAATTACCAGGATTAGTTCCGTCCGTTATAATGCACCTGTCCGTGACGTTATATGTGAATTTCCTTCCTAACGGGAGACGCACCGAGAGACGCACCGAGAGACGGGGAATTTAATCACGGTGTCGGCCTTGACATGTGTTTTGACTCCCTGTGCTTCTCCCGCCTGATTTAGTGATTTCATTATTTTACACAGTTGTGTTATTGTCATATTTTCAAGTATGTTTTATTCACACACTTCCGTACGTTTCTCTTACTGTAATCAATACATCCATCAGTCCAACGGCGAGGAGCGTTAGGTTACCGTTATTCGGTCAGCTTAAGGAGCACTCGATTCACTTTGATTATTTAACGTCAGATTCAATGGATTCATTCAGCAGATGTTTGTTATGATTTCTGTAATGTGTGTAAAGAGCTCACCGTGACGGTTGCTACTCCGTTGTTTAATGGCGTTCTGAGTGGGACCCGCGGCGTTAAGGAGCCAGACAGAGCTATGGATTCATAGGAGTAGTTAGTTGTAAAAGTGGTATCTTATCTTTATTATATTTATACCATAAGTGCATTCAGAAAATACATTTGACTATCTGTGACTGGAGGGCAGGGGTGGGTATCATGGAGAAGGTTCTGGTTATGTACAGGAACGTGAGTGGTGTTTCAGCGGAGGGCTTCATGTTAACCTCCTTAGGATGGGGTTTCCTGAGTGTCTGCCTCTGAAGCAGATTCATTTACACAGCGACGTGTGTGTGTGTGTGTGTGTGTGTGTGTGTGTGTGTGTGTGTGTGTGTGTGTGTGTGTGTGTGTGTGTGTGTGTGTGTGTGTGTGTGTGTGTGTGTGTGTGTGTGTGTGTGTGTGTGTGTGTGTGTGTGTGTGTGTGTGTGTGTGTGTGTGTGTGTGTGTGTGTTGTCATTTGAAAAGTCACTGTTAAAATCTCATTCAAATCAGGAAGCCACTTTTCAGTAAGCCGTCTCCACATCATTCAAACGTTCCCCACTGGTCACAGTGACGCTACAACATCCAGCCAAGATAACCAGGTCTGAAGATGTAGACCATATCCACAGGCCGCTTAAAGCACGACTGACAGGTCTGCCTGTCACCTGGTTGGAGGCTGGAGGTTAGGTGAACCTCTCCTGACCCTGACCACCTGAGGTCAGAGCCCACCTCCTGCTCTGTTATGTCCGGTCCGACGGTCCAGACCAAGATCTTCACCTAGAGACGTTCACTTGTACGACACGTTGGGTGGTAGGGTGGTTGTTTAAAGGACGGTTGGGTGGTTGTTTGAAGGATGGTAGGGTGGTTGTTTCACCCTACACTGTAAAACCCGATAAGTTAATAGAACTCAAAACTTTCATAGAAACTGATTACATCAAAAATTTTAAGTTACATTTACTCATTTTATTAAGTTAAATAAACTCAATATTTCTATTGTTACAGTACTAATAAAAATCTAGTATGGACAACTCTAAAACGTATGTTACCTTTAACATAAAATAAATGTATCTGTAAGTTCACTTAAGTTCAATAACGCTTTGTACTTCATTAACCATGTTCACAAAACTAACATACAATAATCAGCAACATAAGAAGGATGGCACTGGAGCACTTATGACTGTAAATGCCTTTATTGAAGGTGCAAAGTAAAAAGACAAATTTTGATGTATACATCTTCAGTCCAGGACTCTGATGAAGATGTTGTATACATCTAAACTTTAGTCTTGGTTTGTACTTTGAATAAAGAGGCATTTACAGTAAGAGCTGCACCAGTGCTGTCCCTCTTACCGTTGCGTGCTTCTGTGATGCACCGGACCTGCCTATACTGGGCTGATGGGTGGACCTGCCTATACTGGGCTGATGGGTGGACCTGCCTATACTGGGCTAATGGGTGGACCTGCCTATACTGGGCTGATGGGTGGACCTGCCTATACTGGGCTGATGGGTGGACCTGCCTATACTGGGCTGATGGGTGGACCTGCCTATACTGGGCTGATGGGTGGACCTGCCTATACTGGGCTGATGGGTGGACCTGCCTATACTGGGCTGATGCGGTGGACCTGCCTATACTGGGCTGATGGGTGGACCTGCCTATACTGGGCTGATGGGTGGAACTCCCTTTCTTCGATACAATAAGCAGCTTTTACTCTAAAACACAAACTTCAAGTCAACATTAAAAACAGGTTAACAGATGATTGAAACACAAGTTACTCTTTTATTAAGTAACAATCAAACATTTTCAAAGCAGGTGGCCCTTGCTTGGTGGGCCTTAAGATGAACAGTGCAATGGATTCAACAGTGCAAAAGATTAACATTATTTTGAACAATGCAGTAAACATCCTATATATATAGGACTTGGAAATAAACTGTCCACCGCAGGGACGTGCAGAGGATCTTAGAGGGGCAGGGGCCCAAATTCATAAAAGGGCATGCTGGCAATTTCTGTAAATAATCCGACACTGTTAAATATCATCACTGCTTGGTCACACACGGACACACGGACACCACATTGACTGTTTTCTTCTTTAACAGCTTGTTTCGTCTGGTTCCAAACTGAAAAGAGATGAGATTAAAAAGTTAGACAGGCTGCAATCTTTTTTCAAAACCACAGTATGAGAGGAGATTCAACGCTCATCAGGGACCAAATAGAAGCGCTTTACACAGTAGCGCGCAGTGTTGCCAGGTCTGCTGTAGGGTGACCACCAGTGGCGGCTGGCCCATAGGGGGCCGCCCCCCCTAAACCACACGCACAAACAAAATTAAAATATATAAATATAAATTGTCAATATGTGTGTGTTTAAAATATGGAATGCACCCAGAAATATGTGTAAAATAATTTGCTTTTCCTAGTACACATGCCTAGTACACTGCAGCTTTAAGGGCGCATTTGTATGATGATGCTGCTGGAGGGAGCGCTTTTCAATGCGCCCCACGGAGGCGGGTCTCTGTAGCAGTTTAGCCAATTGCTGATTCAAGATATAAACCACACACACACACACACACACACACACACACACACACACACACACACACACACACACACACACACACACACACACACACACACACACACACACACACACACACACACACAGGGGGGGTGTCGCGATCGGGAAGTCCAACGGAGGGGGGGTCGCGATCGTGAAGTCCAACGGAGGGGGGGGAGGGGTGTCGCGATCGTGAAGTCCAACGGAGGGGGGGAGGGGTGTCGCGATCGGGAAGTCCAACGGAGGGGGGGAGGGGTGTCGCGATCGGGAAGTCCAACGGAGGGGGGGGGGAGGGGTGTCGCGATCGTTAAGTCCAACGGGGGGGGGTCGCGATCGTGAAGTCCAACGGAGGGGGATCGTGAAGTCCAACGGAAGGGGGATCGTGAAGTCCAACGGAAGGGGGGGGGAGGGGTGTCGCGATCGTTAAGTCCAACGGGGGGGGGTCGCGATCGTGAAGTCCAACGGAGGGGGATCGTGAAGTCCAACGGAAGGGGGGGGAGGGGTGTCGCGATCGTGAAGTCCAACGGAGGGGGGGGGAGGAGTGTCGCGATCGTTAAGTCCAAGGGGGGGGGGTCGCGATCGCGATCGTGAAGTCCAACGGGGGGGGTCGCGATCGTGAAGTCCAACGGAGGGGGGGGGGGAGGGGTGTCGCGATCGGGAAGTCCAACGGAGGGGGGTCGCGATCGTGATCGTGAAGTCCAACGGAGGGGGATCGTGAAGTCCAACGGAGGGGGGGGGGAGGGGTGTCGCGATCGGGAAGTCCAAGGGGGGGGGTCGCGATCGCGAAGTCCAACGGAGGGGGGGAGGGGGATCGTGAAGCCCAACGGAGGGGGGGGGAGGGGTGTCGCGATCGGGAAGTCCAACGGGGGGGGGGGGGGGGGGGAGTGTCGCGATCGGGAAGTCCAACGGAGGGGGGGGGGGGTCGCGATCGTGAAGTCCAACGGAGGGGGGGGGGGAGGGGTGTCGCGATCGGGAAGTCCAAGGGGGGGGGTCGCGATCGCGAAGTCCAACGGGGGGGGGGGGATCGCGATCGTGAAGTCCAACGGAGGGGGATCGTGAAGTCCAACGGAGGGGGGGGGGAGGGGTGTCGCGATCGGGAAGTCCAAGGGGGGTGTCGCGATCGGGAAGTCCAACGGAGGGGGGGAGGGGGATCGTGAAGTCCAACGGAGGGGGGGGGGGAGGGGTGTCGCGATCGGGAAGTCCAACGGAGGGGGGGGGGAGGGGTGTCGCGATCGTTAAGTCCAACGGGGGGGGGGTCGCGATCGCGATCGTGAAGTCCAACGGGGGGGGGGGGGTGATCGCGATCGTGAAGTCCAACGGGGGGGGGGGGGGGGGTATAGCTGGTAAAATGGTATAGCCCCCCCCTGGTGAAAAATGCACCAGCCGCCACTGGTGACCAGTCCCGCATTTCGCGGGACAGTCCCGAAAATGTAATGTTTGTCCCGCATCCCGCGTGAACTGAACAATGTCCCGCATTTCAAAGATCATGGAAAAACACCAAGAAAGTAGGCCTAATAATAATACAAATAAAAATAAAAACATGCAATTTAGCGAAAGTTATTTAGTAGTACAGATAAAATGGATGATGCCAAGAAAAATAAACTCTGTATCAGACAGAGCGCTGCGGGGCCCCAGAGCGACGCAGTGAGCAGCACGTCATTACGCTTGTTAAATAAAGACACGTTTTAGAAGTACGTAAGTAGTACGTTTTATTGAACTGTAGAACACAACATAAACATATTAAAGTAGCCTACAGTCGTAATTCAAAGTAGCAACGCTAACTAAATAAAGGTAAAGGCTGCCCAGTGTGCCCTAACCCTAACCTAAAGCACACATCTAATCGTGTCGGAGGACAACATTAAATGGCATATATAGCCTCCACAACATATATAGCCTCCACAGCATATATAGCCTCCACAACATATATAGCCTCCACAGCATATATAGCCTCCACAGCATATATAGCCTACACAGCATATATAGCCTACACAACATATATAGCCTCCACAGCATATATAGCCTCCACAGCATATATAGCCTACACAACATATATAGCCTCCACAGCATATATAGCCTCCACAGCATATATAGCCTACACAACATTTAATGTTATCCTCCGACACGATTAGATGTGTGCTTTAGGTTAGGGTTAGGGCTAGGGTTGCCACCTTTCAGAAATATAAATAAGGAACACCCCTCACGCCGCGCGGGTGTCCGAAACTCCTGAAATGCATAGAAATATATCTATTTTTGATATGAACCAAAATGCTTTGATTTAAATAATTGACATGATTTCACATACCATAATAGCCTCTGGGCCCTGGGGTCACTTGGTGGTCAGTAAGGAAGGGGTAGTCAAGAAAGCATTTACTGTAGTCATACTTAGTTTAAAGTGCTTTATTAGCAATGAACTTGTAAACTTGTATGTTTAAATACATACTGTGCATAGGCTGAACTAGCCTGAACCTGAGAACAGCACCTAAATTAAATAAGCTACAATAGAATGTGCTTTAAGTGTAACATTTGAACCTGAGCATAGCCATAGTAAATTAAACAAAGCCTGCCTGCATAGGGCACGTTAACTGAAACAGAACAGCACCTAAATTAAATAAGCTACAATAGAATGTGCTTTAAGTGTAACATTTGAACCTGAGCATAGCCATAGTAAATTAAACAAAGCCTGCCTGCATAGGGCACGTTAACTGAAACAGAACAGCACCTAAATTAAATAAGCTACAATAGAATGTGCTTTAAGTGTAACATTTGGGAACAATTAAACTTAAGGCAGAAAACAATGAAATGAAACACACTTGTAAACTTGTTACGGGTGATTAGACTGACCTAGGCTGAACTTGAGCATATGCTAGTCTGTATTATATGCATATAAAGTGCTGTAACAGCTGTAACAAAGCCTGCCTGAGGACTCTTTTACGAATCATCTTAAAATGAAACACTTTTGTGAACCTGTTATGATTATCTGATTGAACAAAATGACAAATGAAAAGATTGATAACATCACTCCCTGAGCCAAGTCTGAACCTGGCCGCATACCCTCTGCTTCATAACTGGGAGCCACCAGTGGAGTCAAGATACGCCTAAAGAAAGTGCATAACATAAAACTAATAAACAGATAAAAAATAAAGTGCATAGCTTCCCTCAACTCCTTTATGTCCTTTTTTTTGTTAGAACAGGTTTAAACAGTCCCCTCTCTTCCTCACTTCTTCTTCCAGGAGTACTTCTTGTTACTTCTTGCAGCACTGAGCAGCTCCTTGTCTTTCAGAGCTGTGGTGTGGAACTCTGGACAGGTCTGCTCAAAGTTCAGAGTAATGAGGAGCTCACTCCTGATGAGCTCCACTGAGCACCTGCTCCTGCAGTCACTCCACTTGTTGGTCATTCTGGAGAAGATCCTTTCCACGTATCCAGTGGATGCTGGGATGCTCAGGATGTGTCTCATGATGGAGAGCATGTTGGGCACATCCACTTCTTTAAACACAGCCATCCACCTCGCAGCCACACCCTTGGACTTCCATGCATCAGAATATTCTTCTCTGAGCCTCCTCAGGATTGTATTGGCTGTGGTGCACTCATCGTAAAGCTCATTCATCTTCAATTTATTGATGAGGTTGAGTTTGGTAGCCACCTTCTCAATTTGATTAAAGGTCAGGTTGCCATGTTGGAGTAAGAGAGGCTGCAGTGAGAAGAGCCAGTTCTCTTCGGAGAAGTCGAACCATTTCTCAACATATGAAATGGCTGTATTGAGGAATGCAGTGAATTCGGCCCTTGCCATGTGTGCGTCATGAGGGAGGAGGCGCTGCAGCTTTTGCCTTGTTAGGTACCCATAGAACTGGTCGTCTCGTCTCTGTATGAGCTTTTGCCTGAATTCATCCATGATGGAATACAACTCAACACAGGTGGTTCTATTGCTCTCCAGGCTCTTTACTACTTCCTCAAAGAGGGAGAGTATATTGTTGCAGAAAAGAAGGTAAATCTCCACAATGTCTTCATCTTCCACAGTTGAGTCTCTGTTGAGCTTTAACAAAGCTTGCACTTGCTTGGGACACTCGTCTCCTAGACTGATGAAGTACGACTTCAGTGCAGTCCAGGTCTGCATCAGCCGATGGATGGCTGGATTGAGGGAGAGCCACCTGGTTGTCACATGTCGTAGGATCTCTTGGAATTCAACGTCACAAAACTCACAAAATTCTTTGAGTGACTCTCTTCTTTTTGCTGAAATGGAGAAGTGGCCATAGACCTTCAGCACAACATTCTCCACATCTACAGTAAGCTTGTCAAGGGCGTGCTTCACTGTGTTGTGCACTATGTGGGCATGGCAGTTTCCTCGCAGCAGATCGTTTTGTTTTCTCTTCAGGTTGGTGAAAACAGAGTTGTGAATACCATAATTGACATTTGTGTTGTCAGCACTGAATGCAGTCACTTGCATACAATCCCAGCAGCTGACTCATCTGGATTCTCTATGAAGTCCAGCATTTTGTTGGTGACACCAGACTCTGGAGTGAAGTACTGGACAGCAAGGGGAAACATCTTCCTGTTCCCTTTATTGGAAGCATCGGTCTGTATGGAGAATGGGAGGGGTGGTGATGTTAAGATCTTGAGAACATCACCCACTGCCTTCGGGGCCAGGACGTCTTTCACCAGTGCCTCTTGCTTTGTTCTCCCCAAAGTCATCTTCTTCACCATTTTGGAATCAGATAGAGTCTTTTGATTGAGCTTGTGTCCACAGTCAGCACTGTTGTAGCTGAGGTTATGTTTTACTGTGTGGTATACCTGTGTCACCTCAGCTGCAGTAATCTAGAGGGGGGAATGGGATGATGTCAGATTATTACTTTCATATTGTTGTCACTATTTATTTTATTTATCAATCAATCAATCAATCGTATTTATTCACAGTAGGCCTATTTATTCACAGTATTTATTTGCTGTTAATCTATTAGGAATAATTTCAAATGAGCAGCATTAGCATAACAACATAAGAGTTCTGATTCTGAATCAGAGATGTTCTTTATGGTTACATTTCATTCTATATTGATAATATTAAATACACGTTTATTTAATAGACTTTAAAATCATATCGGTATGATATGGGACCAGGGGTGGGTAGAGTCTCTACCCACCCCTGGTCCCATATCATACCGAATCAATCTCAGGAGATGTTTCAGCTATGAAGAACTGTGACACTGGTGCTTGGCTCCTTTGTGTTCTGATATTTCTTGAGTGGAGATCCCCGGCTGCGTGCTGTTTGACATCAGACAGCCCACCGTGCGACACTGAAAATGTTCTGCGACATGCTTTGCAATTTGCCTTGTAGTCATCTTCAGGGACCCTATCAAGCCACTGGTTTGCCTCTTCCCATTCTCGTCTGTATTTCTGTTGTCGGTGTTTCCTCTTTTGAGGACGAGGTGGCGTATCTGAAGACATCTTGCATTTGTTTTTAAAAATCACGCCGCGACAGAGCGGCGTAATGACGTAACGTAGCGAGCGTAACGACGACAGGCAGCGCAAAGGGGCCGGGCCGGGCTGACAGGCAGACCGACAGGATTTGGCACAGAGGCAGAGCAGAGAGGAGAGTCCGCGGAAGGTCTTGCGCACCTCCCGCCAACATATTTTGCTGTTTTTAATATTTCCTGTCCTTTATTTTGTTCATTATTGTTAGTTCAGTGTTCACGTGTGTGTGTGACAGACGTGCATGGGACAGATTGTGAAAATACGGGACAAACTGCGTTCCGTATTGGTTCAATACGGAACGCAACATTTAATTCCCAATTACGTAACAAATACGTATTTCAAGGAACGGGTGGCAAGTCTAGTTAGGGCACACTGGGCAGCCTTTACCTTTATTTAGTTACCGTTGCTACTTTGAATTACGACTGTAGCGTCGCTTTGGCTGAATCTACAAATGCATAAACTAACACTAAAACAACAACAACTGAAACACTAAACGCATTTAATGAGTAAGGTAAACACAATGACAAAATAAGGTTCTAAATCAAAGAATAACTTACCGGTTTCGGTACGATATTCTGTTCCCCAGCAGCATGGGTTAGTGCGGTGGAAAAGCAATGGCGGATCTTCACTTTGGAAAGAGAAGATTACGTGACGTCAGCACGTACGTGACGTCACGCGAGGCTGCTATCAAATAATTTGAGTACAATGTACTGATATTCATTGATATTCATTAAAGAAGTTAAGTATTGTTCACTTAAAGTTTGAAATGTGCTCAGATAACTCATACCGTTTGTGGTGAAATAATGTTTATGCATTTTTGAGGTCATACAACTCATATTATTTGACAGACTTTCACTGTTCGGTTTTACAGTGTACCATCCTTCAAACAACCACCCTACTATCCTTCAAACAAGTCTCAAACAAGTGAGACAAACAAGTGATAACCCTGTTGATATATTTAGTGGACAACACATGTGTGTGTAGGTACACCACAGGCAGAATCCAGAGTCCAGCTGTAATGTCGTCCTTTCAGTGAGATGACGTGTTTAACGAGACACGGACACACGTCCATTTCTGATTTCAATTCAGCCATGACTGTCATCACTGGGAAATGATGTCAAGCATGCAAGAGTGCACCTTCCACTGCTGGAAGCGCACACACAATGCACACACACAATACACACACACACACACACACATACAAAATGCACACACAATGCACACATGGAGACACACACACATACAAAATGCACACACACACACACACACACACATGGACACATTGCACACACACAGACAGGCTGGACGTATGATCACGATACTTCAAAATAAACCAGCAGAAGTGTGCGACCGGTCTTTGTTGATTGATTGTGATTGATGATTCTACAACGCGCTCACTAACCTCCAGAGCATGTGGGGCTGACCTTGGACTTTGCATAATCAATAGATTAGCCGCACGCTACGGCTAAAGCCGTGCTCTATGGGGACGGTACGCCAGGCAGCAGGAGGGGGGGGGGGGACGAACAGTGATGGTGACAGAGTGAATCGGTGACAGAGTGAAACGTGACCGAGTGAGACGGTGACAGAGTGAGATCTGTGACAGAGTAGAGAGTGATGTAGAGAGTGATGTAGAGTAATGTAAAGAGTGATGTAAAGAGTGATCTCAAGAGTGATGCGGGGGGAAGAAGATGAAGATGGCTGCACTTGTTAAGGCCGACCTTCCTCCAGGTTCTGCTGGTCTGTATTCCAGGCTGCGGTGGAGGCAGGATAATTCAGCAGAGCGAGACACGACTGCAAATCAGATGCCACTCAGGCGATAAGCACTTGGAATTAGATACTCATCCACACACACACATGTACACGCACACGCAAGTGTGTACGCACACACACACACATGCACACACATACACACACACACACACACATTTTCACACGTTCTCCCATTAATCTGGCTTCACCTCGTGGGTGTATTTCTAAGTTCTGGAGACTAAAGAGATCAACTCTTCCCTTCCTTCCTTCCATCAGGAGAATCAAACTAGTCATATCTTCATGTTGAGTAACTATGGCTCTGTCCTCTACAACAAATAGGATTTGACTCACTTAATGAATGAATTCCTATTACATTTATGACATATATGACAATATAACAAATACACACACAGATCACTATATTTGTGTAATATTCAGGGTCGATGGGGTAGAATAGAAACATGCATGGTGTTATTTATTGACCTTCTCCTGCTACAACTATAACATTAAGAGAAGACATTATGAGAATTCAAGTAGAATCCATATCCTGTAAACGGCTTGTGATGGATGTACTAAGAGCTTGAAGAGGATGGACCCTCCTGAGAATCCTCACTGGCCCCGCGGTGAAAGAGGCCTATGGACACTGAAAGCCTTCCAGGTGGAAGTCTTCCTCCATGGCCACTTTAACTGCACACAGAAGAAGCAGTTAAAGACATGAACAGACAACATTTGGCTCAGGACCACCTGTGATACATACACCTCTGTATGCCAAGTGGAGCTGCAGGGATGGAACCAGCAACCTTCTTATGATCAGTGACAGCGGCTTGCTCTACCTTCCCAGAGACTGAGTGTAGTAATGTAGTGTCCTGCTGTGAGGCTCTTGTTTCAGGTGTGGGTCCAGTAGCATGGCTATACCTTTGATCAACCATTGACCTCATAGTGGATCTTCTTCATTATTCAGTCTCCTAGTGTAGGTTCTCTCTTCCTCACACTCTCTCTCCATCTCTCACCCTATACTCAATCTCCGCATTTAGAGCAGATTAGTTGGAAGAGAGAGAGAGACTCATTGGCAGCCCAGCACAGGGAAGGATGGGTCCCTGTAGCTCAGATCAATGTGTCTTCATGGAGAAGAGAATAGAAGGCCTGGGTTGGCCCTCAGGGGCCGATCCTCCTCCCTGGTGAAGCCTGTTCTCTTCATGTTCTCTCCTCCATGTGTTACGTCTTCTCTCTGCTGTTTTGGTACGAAGCAAAACCCTAAAAAGACACCGGGAGACTTAGACGCTTTGTCAGGTTATATTTGATATTATTTATTATCTTTCTATATTTATATACATTTAAATGACATATGTTTATGTGACCTTGTCCTCCATTACAACAAGCACAAACGCCAAGATATGTAATTATTGCACAATAGCTTTTGGTTGGTGCTGCCCTGCACATCTGTTTCCTGTTACGATTTATTTTATATGAGACACATTTGTAAATATTCAGCATATCAGCTCAGAGAAAAATCCTCTGTTTCAACAGAGCGCTAATCTCCCACACACGCAGAGAACAGCTGGCAAGATGGTGTCAACGTCTGCTCAGAGACGCTCATTTAAAGAACAGAACCGACCCAGGAGCGTCACCACCAGCTGCCACCTGTACCCAAACCCTGGCGCTCCTTCAGTGATGGAGGTGACCCTCTCAGTGATGGAGGTGACCCTCTCAGAGATGGAGGTGACCCTCTCAGAGATGGAGGTGACCCTCTCAGAGACGGAACTGTCCCTCTCAGTGATGGAGCTGACCCTCTCAGAGACGGAGGTGACCCTCTCAGTGATGGAGGTGACCACCGGTCCGGAGCCAGGAGACGTGGAGATGTTTCCAAGCTTCTAGGGCAGACGAGCAGAACAGACGTTTGATGCTCCTCGACACCAAAGTCAAGCGGCTGAGAGCGTTCCTGGAAGATGTCTTCTTTCAGATGGATTCCCGGAACACAGCGTGCGTTGATGAGGGGCTGATATGTTCTCTTCTGCCGCCGTTTAAGTGGCGGTATGTGGAGAAGTCAGGTCACTTTGTCCTCCGGCTGCGTCTGGTTCACTCACTAGTTCAGGAGGTCTGTATGCACATCACATTCTGCGTTGTTCCGCTGTGTACATATGCGTGTGTGAATGTTAACACTTATTATTATGGCTCCATTCCTATTCAGGTTTTTGTGCGCAAGCCAACTGTTATGAATGGCAGAACATTGTATGTAGAATGTAGAGTTATAGAAGCTTGGGTAAAATGACAGACCCTCTCTCTCTCTCTCTCTCTCTCTCGGCCCAGACCATCACACAGAACAGCACAGACAATGTTCCTACTGTGCTGTTAGGAGTGCTGCCACTATCATTACATTGTCCCCATTGTTGCACTGTGATACTTCTTCACTGGACTCACTACCGTTACTGCACTGCACTGCACTGCACTGCACTGCACTGCACTGCACTGCACTGCACTGCACTGTACTGTACTTTATTATGTATGATGCAGGTCACTGTAAAATGCACCATATGTATATATCATCCATTAAAGACACTTTGTTTTTCTTGTTTTATCATGCATAGTATTGTTATAGTATAGTGTTATAGTATAGTATACAGTGTGTAGTATATAGTATTGTTATAGTATAGTGTTATAGTATAGTATACAGTGTGTAGTATATAGTATTGTTATAGTATAGTGTTATAGTATAGTATACAGTGTGTAGTATATAGTATTGTTATAGTATAGTGTTATAGTATAGTATACAGTGTGTAGTATATAGTATTGTTATAGTATAGTGTTATAGTATAGTATACAGTGTGTAGTATATAGTATTGTTATAGTATAGTGTTATAGTATAGTATACAGTGTGTAGTATATAGTATTGTTATAGTATAGTGTTATAGTATAGTATACAGTGTGTAGTATATAGTATTGTTATAGTATAGTGTTATAGTATAGTATACAGTGTGTAGTATATAGTATTGTTATAGTATAGTGTTATAGTATAGTATACAGTGTGTAGTATATAGTATTGTTATAGTATAGTGTTATAGTATAGTATACAGTGTGTAGTATATAGTGTTGTTTATAGCAGGGGTTCCCAAAGTGGGGGTCGCGACCCGATGATTTCAGAATCCTCGATGTGACCCATGTTTCAAAAAATAAATATATATATATATTTTTTTATAATTTTTTTTTTTATTAGAATTTGTATTATTGTTAATAACGTGTGCATATATATTTTTATCATGCAAGTCCGTTTAATATGTAAGGGTGACAAATAAAGGAATTCTGATTCCGACAGATTCACGATCATTTGCAGCTGAAAAAAAGCCACACACACAATGATCGTGATTGCGATTTCAATTCGGGATAAATAGTCTCTTGAGTCTTGAGTCTTGGGTCGCCAGTCTCTAGCACTGTTATTTTGGGGGTCGCGGGCTGAAAAGTTTTGTAAACCCCTGGTTTATATTATAGTATACAGTGTATTGTATAGTATAGTACTGTTGTAGGAATTCATACTGCAGGAGTGAATAGGGAGTAAGCATTCCATTACACTTGTTACTTGTTACACATGGAGAATATATAAAGAATGTAGAGTCTTGCAGGCGGTCATGAGGCGGTCATGAGGCGTCATGAGGCGTCATGAGGCCATCATGAGGCGTCATGAGGCCATCATGAGGCGTCATGAGGCCGTCATGAGGCGTCATGAGGCGTCATGAGGCGGTCATGAGGTGTCATGAGGCCGTCATGAGGCGTCATGAGGCGGTCATGAGGCGGTCATGAGGCGGTCATGAGGTGTCATGAGGCCGTCATGAGGCGTCATGAGGCGTCATGAGGCGGTCATGAGGCGTCATGAGGCGGTCATGAGGCGTCATGAGGCGTCATGAGGCGGTCATGAGGCGTCATGAGGCGTCATGAGGCGTCATGAGGCGTCATGAGGTGTCATGAGGCGTCATGAGGCGGTCATGAGGCGGTCATGAGGCGGTCATGAGGCGTCATGAGGCGTCATGAGGCGGTCATGAGGCGTCATGAGGCGTCATGAGGCGTCATGAGGCGTCATGAGGCGTCATGAGGCGGTCATGAGGTGTCATGAGGCGGTCATGAGGCGGTCATGAGGCGGTCATGAGGCGTCATGAGGCGTCATGAGGCGGTCATGAGGTGTCATGAGGCGGTCATGAGGCGTCATGAGGCGGTCATGAGGCGGTCATGAGGCGTCATGAGGCGTCATGAGGCGGTCATGAGGCGTCATGAGGCGTCATGAGGCGGTCATGAGGCGTCATGAGGCGGTCATGAGGCGTCATGAGGCGTCATGAGGCGGTCATGAGGTGTCATGAGGCGGTCATGAGGCGTCATGAGGCGGTCATGAGGCGTCATGAGGCGGTCATGAGGCGGTCATGAGGCGTCATGAGGCGGTCATGAGGCGTCATGAGGCGTGTGGAGGACTGTGTTTACATTCCAGGCCTCAATGCTCCCTTCAGATGGATTATTTTGTTCCTTACATTTGATCCTGTCCTGCAGCCCAGCGCTGACATATGTGTGGACACATCTCATGCCTCGTTTCCACCAACGCAAACCTAGTTCTAGCTCTAGGCTGTTGCTAGAGCCGATTCGCAGTTGGTTCAACTGGCCAACCGTCTAACCCTGCATCTAACCCTAAAAAACTTTGATACTTTGGGTATCTGGGTGTGACCCTGGACTACCAACTGTCGTTCTCGGCAAACATTGCATCGGTGACACGCTCCTGCAGATTCCTCCTCTACAACATCAGGAGGATTCGGCCTTTTCTCACTGATATGCTTGCAGGTGCTCATCCAGGCTCTAGTCATCTCCCGTCTGGACTACTGCAACTCCCTCCTTGCTGGCGCCCCGGCGTCTGCCATCAGGCCCCTGGAGCTCATTCAGAAAGCTGCAAAAAAAATGGGGCGGTTCAACCGCCCCAAGTACTCCCACACATCTACCCTCCTTCGGACCCTACATTGGCTACCTGTAGCTCCTCGCATCCAGTTCAAGACCTTGGTGCTAGCCTACAAGGCAGTAAAAGGTACTGCTCCATCCTACCTCCAGGCAATGGTCAAGGCCTACATCCCAACCCGTCCACTTCGCTTGGCTTCTTCGGGCCGTCTGCTTGCCTCCTCACTTAGGGGCCCCTGAGGGCCGATCTACGCGGTCACGGCTCTTCTCCGCCCCAATTAGGTGGAACAAACTCCCCACGGATGTCACTCCCCATCTTCCGCCGCAGGCTGAAAACCCATATCTTCAGGACACACTTCCCGGATCCTTCCTCGTAGCGCCAGTCAATTAGTCAATTAGTCAATTATGTCAATTATGTCAATTATAAGTAGATACTATACATATTATAGATAGGTAGATATTGTTCTAGATATTGTTGCATATTGTTTGCCAACTTATTGTACTTTTTCCCTTACACTTTTACCTGAATTATTGTCCTTCTACCTGAGCACTGGGTCAGTTATTGGAGACTTGTTAGAAATGAAATGCACTTTTGACTTCTGGTGACGAGTTGTTCTCTCACCTTCCTTTGTTGAAACACACTATTGTAAGTCGCTTTGGATAAAAGTGTCTGCTAAATGACTGTAATGTAATGTAATGTAATGTAATGTCTAAGAACCGGTTTGCGCTTCCTCTGACTTTTTCACCAAGAGAGCCTCGTCATGACGTCACTGTTAACGTCTGGATACGTCTCTGCTTTCCCAGCAGCTAGCGCAAGGGGATCCTGGGCTCCGAGTTGCTCCTGGGCTCTGAGTTGCTCCTGGGCTCTGAGGGGCTCCTGGGCTCCTGGGCTCTGAGGGGCTCCTGGGCTCTGAGGGGCTCCTGGGCTCCTGGGCTCTGAGGGGCTCCTGGGCTCTGAGGGGCTCCTGGGCTCCAAGGGGCTCCTGGGCTCCTGGGCTCTGAGGGGCTCCTGGGCTCTGAGGGGCTCCTGGGCTCTGAGGGGCTCCTGGGCTCCAAGGGGCTCCTGGGCTCCGAGGGGCTCCGAGGGGCTCCTGGGCTCCAAGGGGCTCCTGGGATCCGAGGGGCTCCTGGGCTCCGAGGGGCTCCTGGGCTCCGAGGGGCTCCTGGGCTCCTGGGCTCCTGGGCTCTGAGGGGCTCCTGGGCTCCTGGGCTGTGAGGGGCTCCTGGGCTCCTGGGCTCTGAGGGGCTCCTGGGCTCTGAGGGGCTCCTGGGCTCTGAGGGGCTCCTGGGCTCCTGGGCTCTGAGGGGCTCCTGGGCCCTGAGGGGCTCCTGGGCTCCTGGGCTCTGAGGGGCTCCTGGGCTCTGAGGGACTCCTGGGCTCTGAGGGGCTCCTGGGCTCCTGGGCTCTGAGGGGCTCCTGGGCTCTGAGGGGCTCCTGGGCTCTGAGGGGCTCCTGGCGAGCAGACGACTCCATAAACAACTAAAACAAAATAAAAGGTCATTAAAACATGACTCCACTACACTTCACTGTTGTTAGAAAGTAGGATCCTGACGTTAGCTATTGTTACCAAGGCTATGCTAGCGGCTAGAAGCCTAGCAATCATAGCTACTAATTTCTGATGATACCAACATAACATTGATGAAGAAAAGGCAAAATGAGTAGCTCGCTAAACAGCTTAGAAATGCAAAGCTGGTTGGCAACACAGGAAAGATTTATAAAGTAAACTTACCAGGACCAGAGTGACAGCAGCGGATCATCAGTTTGTTATTGATTAGCTCCTCGGTCCTGTCCCCCGCTGAAGACATCTCGCGCTGTAGTATTTCTAATAGCGGTTTGTTCTAGAAGCTCCTCTAGTTTATTGTGACCTTCTGTGGAGGACCACCATGCAAGGAGGCTGTTTGTTTCCTCCACGGATCACTGCTGCTTCCCCTTCACAAAATGGCGGTACATTTTTAGTTGGTCTGTTGGTCCCGATAAGCCCCGCCCCCAGCACCTGACGTAGCGGTTCTTGCTGGGCTAGCCCAACTGTTTTTTTTCACGGTGGAAACGCAAAGAACTGGTTCGAGATTAGGCACCAGCTCCGAACCAGCCCTCAAAATGCCTTGGTGGAAACACAGCATCAGAGCGTGTGTTACAGAGGAGGTCGGAACCCATATTGGCCTTCCTGTTTTTCTTCCTTTTTACCTTTCTGCTTCTGATGTGAGGAAAAAGGACAAGATTGAGGGATTGACTTCATCCTCTCTGCCTGTCCTCAGTGGTCTCTGCCTGTCCTCAGTGGTCTCTGCCTGTCCTCGGTGGTCTCTGCCTGTCCTCGGTGGTCTCTGCCTGTCCTCGGTGGTCTCTGCCTGTCCTCGGTGGTCTCTTCCTGTCCTCGGTGGTCTCTGCCTGTCCTCAGTGGTCTCTTCCTGTCCTCGGTGGTCTCTGCCTGTCCTCAGTGGTCTCTGCCTGTCCTCGGTGGTCTCTTCCTGTCCTCAGTGGTCTCTGCCTGTCCTCAGTGGTCTCTGCCTGTCCTCAGTGGTCTCTGCCTGTCCTCAGTGGTCTCTGCCTGTCCTCGGTGGTCTCTGCCTGTCCTCAGTGGTCTCTGCCTGTCCTCAGTGGTCTCTGCCTGTCCTCAGTGGTCTCTGCCTGTCCTCAGTGGTCTCTGCCTGTCCTCAGTGGTCTCTTCCTGTCCTCAGTGGTCTCTTCCTGTCCTCAGTGGTCTCTGCCTGTCCTCAGTGGTCTCTGCTTGTCCTCGGTGGTCTCTGCTTGTCCTCGGTGGTCTCTGCCTGTCCTCAGTGGTCTCTGCTTGTCCTCGGTGGTCTCTGCCTGTCCTCGGTGGTCTCTGCCTGTCCTCGGTGGTCTCTTCCTGTCCTCAGTGGTCTCTGCCTGTCCTCAGTGGTCTCTGCCTGTCCTCAGTGGTCTCTGCCTGTCCTCAGTGGTCTCTGCCTGTCCTCAGTGGTCTCTGCCTGTCCTCAGTGGTCTCTGCCTGTCCTCAGTGGTCTCTGCCTGTCCTCAGTGGTCTCTTCCTGTCCTCAGTGGTCTCTTCCTGTCCTCAGTGGTCTCTGCCTGTCCTCAGTGGTCTCTGCCTGTCCTCAGTGGTCTCTGCTTGTCCTCGGTGGTCTCTGCCTGTCCTCAGTGGTCTCTGCCTGTCCTCAGTGGTCTCTTCCTGTCCTCGGTGGTCTCTTCCTGTCCTCAGTGGTCTCTGCCTGTCCTCAGTGGTCTCTTCCTGTCCTCAGTGGTCTCTGCTTGTCCTCAGTGGTCTCTGCCTGTCCTCAGTGGTCTCTTCCTGTCCTCAGTGGTCTCTGCTTGTCCTCAGTGGTCTCTTCCTGTCCTCAGTGGTCTCTGCCATTGTCTCTGAAATTAGCTTTCAGGTCAACTCAAATGCTGTAAACTACAATGGTCAAAACACACATTTTGCAGGTTCTAGTAAAGAACAGCACCACACATAAATTCATAAATTCATGTGTTCATATTCACATGTGAATCACATCGACGTCACACACAATATGGCAAATGACTTGGATTGACAGGTACTGTATAGAATGTCCATATTATGTATTATTATCTGGATTTAAAGTGGAACTATTGGTCAAATATAATATTAATATAATATAACTACTCCTATGGCCATCAAAATGTATTGAATTGATACAGTATGGAATGTATCTGGATTTGAAATGAAGCTACTAGTAATAATAGTAACACTACTTCTCCTGCTGGATCTTACTTGATTTGAACCCTTAATACTAAACACAATTCCTCTCTGGAGTGAGTCTAAAGTTCCAGTAAAACAACATCTAACTGAGTTAAATGACTCTGATAACTGCTGGTAACAAACAGTGATATAGATAACAGTATAAGGCTGCTGCTGTAGTATATCCTTCTATCTAGAATCTTCTTCTTCCTCTCTGACATGGAGGGAACGTTTACCCACCATTACATGGACTGTGTGTGTGTGTGTGTGTGTGTGGTGTGTGTGTGTGTGTGTGTGTGTGTGTGTGTGTGTGGTGTGTGTGTGTGTGTGTGTGTGTGTGTGTGTGCCCCAGGCACAAGTCCCAGTCAAACCTAAATGGGGTCTTGTTTTTGTCTTGTTGTTTGACTTTTCCCACCTTAGAGACAACGACATGTTTACAATTGAAATGCAGTGACACACACACACACACACACACACACACACACACACACACACACACACACACACACACACACACACACACACACACACACACACACACACACACACACACCCTGTGAGAGCTCCCTGGGGGGCCCTCAGCTCTGATGTCCTCCCTCTCTGAATGAAGCATGGCCCCTTAAGCTGCTGCGTCCGGAGACATCTGTCACAACCAGTCCATGGTCCCCGGAGCCCCAACCTGCCCCACAACTCACCACAAGGGTCTGTGTGGGGGGCTGGTCGTAGCTTCTCAGACATCTTTCTTTCTTTCTTTCTTTCTTTCTTTCTCTCCGTCTACATATATATATATATATATATATATATGTATGTACAGTATATATATATATATATGTATGTATCAGGGTTTCTGTTAGCCGGTATTTACCGGTTTTTAGCGGGTAAAAATTATAAAAAAAACCTAATTTAAAAACCTGCCGGTCAAAATGTCCGGTAATAATGCTCATAATAAACTGAGATCAGCTTTATTACTGCCCCTCCCCCCCGGAAGGGTGACCGAATGAAGTGACCAATCAGCTGCCACAGTGACCGAATGAAGTGACCAATCAGCTGCTACAGTGACCAAATGAAGTGACCAATCAGCTGCCGCAGTGACTGAATGAAGTGACCAATCAGCTGCCACAGTGACCGAATGAAGTGACCAATCAGCTGCCACAGTGACCGAATGAAGTGACCAATCAGCTGCCACAGTGACCGAATGAAGTGACCAATCAGCTGCCACAGTGACCGAATGAAGTGACCAATCAGCTGCCACAGTGACCGAATGAAGTGACCAATCAGCTGCCACAGTGACCGAATGAAGTGACCAATCAGCTGCCACAGTGACCGAATGAAGTGACCAATCAGCTGCCACAGTGACCGAATGAAGTGACCAATCAGCTGCCACAGTGACCGAATGAAGTGACCAATCAGCTGCCACACCTCATCGACGTCAAGCCACCCGACGAGATGCAGGTGCAGTGATGGCCACTCCACGGCTATGGGGCTTTAATGTTAGCGCTCCACGGCTATGGGGCTTTAATGTTAGCGCTCCACGGCTATGGGGCTTTAATGTTAGCGCTCCACGGCTATGGGGCTTTAATGTTAGCGCTCCACGGCTATGGGGCTTTAATGTTAGCGACAGCTTGCCAAGTGCTAATGTGTGAGTTCAGCGAGCTGTACCGACTGGGCCACTCGGGCTAAAGGGCCTGTGTTGTGCCCGTGTCAAGCGACCAGCAGAGAGGGGCTTCTCCCTCAGAATGGTGTTAAAACATCAGTGCGGAGTCGTCTGGAGGAGGAGAGAGTGATAATCTTATGCGGATTGCAAGCTGCAAAGACACATTAGACACCTTTGATTTCAGCTCGGCTCAGAGGACTTTGCCGCAATGAAATGAAGGAGAAAGCTAAAAGTTTCCTGGTAGCCTACAGGGTAAATGTGATGCCATGTAGCCTATGTTAAAACGGACTACAGATGTTACAGGGGTTTGGATTTTTGCGGCTAACGAGGTTTTGCTCAATCGTTCTTGTTCGTTTTGTTGTTCATTAAATAGTCAAATTAATTTGAGGTCTTTGTCATTCTTTCATCAATCTAGGTGTACATTATAGTTGCGTTTGTAATATAGACTGTTTTAGAAACATGACCGCTAAGTTTAGAATTTGTCCGGCAAGAAAAAATCCTAGCGGAAACCCTGATATGTATGTATGTATGTATGTATGTATGTATGTATGTATGTATGTATGTATGTATGTATGTATGTATATATATATATGTATATGTATATGTATATATATATATGTGTATATATATATGTATATATATGTATATATATGTATATATGTATATGTATATATATATATGTAACTCTCAAACTCTCAAATTCAAATGCACAACAATGCTTAGTCAGCCATTAACTAATCAGTCAACAAGTGTGTGGAAACAAAATGCACCAACCAGCTCAACGAGACGCAACACTGAGACAAAACCAGCAAAGACAAATGAGTCTCAGTCACCAATGATGTTCACTTAAAGACCAAATCCATTCTCCTGGAAAGATACCCGTTAGCCACGGGTATCTTTCCCAGTTGCTAGCCTGAAAATGGCGAACCTATAGCCTATAGCAACTTGATTCAGCTCAAGATTGTCAGGCGTTGGACGGCCTTTTTTAATAATGTCCATCTTTACATTGAATGGTCGTCTTGAAAATGGTTCCGACAATAAATCCGCAACGACATCATCTTCGCCTGTTGCCATTTTGACGTAAAAAACCTACGTAGAAACAACGTAGCACTACGCTAGATCCCCTCTCGCTCCAGCCAGTAGACCTTCTAGCTCCCTATTGAGCTATGGGGAAATCTGAAAGAATACGCCCATTGGCTACAAATCATTATATGATTGGTTGATCAAATTGTCAATCCAAACGTACGCTCTCATTCAGTCTGAGGGCCAAAGTCATCGGGAATACTTTGGTTGAAGGATATTCTTCCCAGCTACCTAGAAAAATATCTGATTGGTTGAATTGTTTTTCCAACACAAAACCACTGAAATGCGTCGTGCATGGACCGAGAAAGACAAACAAATCAACGTAACTGTAATATAACTGATAACAACACAGATACCATTATCATTTAGTCATTTTATTTAAATTTTATTAAATTGTATTACATTTTATTAATACAATTAATTCGATTTTTTTTGTTTCATCTGAGAGTTCCAGGGTCTTCTCTGAATACCTTGAAGGCCCTGACGCTTCACCACTGATATATATATATATATATATATATATATATATATATATATATATATATATATATATATATATATATATATGTATATATACATATATATATATATATATATATATGTATATATACATATATATATATATATGTATATATAGATATATATTGAATTGAGCCAGGGAGG
>CM051013.1:1150900-1178400 GCA_027704905.1 Muraenolepis orangiensis | reverse complement strand
AAAACCCACGTGCTTATGTCCATAACACACACACACACACACACACACACACACACACACACACACACACACACACACACACACACACACACACACACACACACACACACACACACACACACACACACACACACCTATACATATCCTACATTCCAATTTCTTAAATAAACATATTGCATGCAAGATAAGATTGTCAGAACCAGAGAGAGAGAACAGAAGAGAGAGAGATACTGAAAGTAATGAAAAGTAATGAAAAGTAATGAAAAGTTATGTAAAGTAATGTAATGTAAAGTAATGTAAAGTAATGTAATGTAAAGTAATGTAATGTAATGTAATGTAAAGTAATGTAATGTAAAGTAATGTAAATTAATGAAAAGTAATGTAAAGTAATGTAATGTAAAGTCATGAAAAGTAATGAAAATTAATGTTAGGTAATGTAATGTAATGTAAAGTAATGTAAAGTAATGTAATGTAAAGTAATGTAAATGAATGAAAAGTAATGTAATGTAAAGTAATGTAAATGAATGAAAAGTAATGTAAAGTAATGTAATGTAAAGTAAAGTAAAGTAATGAAAAGTAATGTAAAGTAATGTAATGTAAAGTAATGAAAAGTAATGTAAAGTAATGTAATGTAAAGTAATGTAAAGTAATGAAAAGTAATGTAAAGTAACGTAATGTAAAGTAATGTAAAGTAATGTAATGTTAAATAATGTAAAGTAATGTAATGTAAAGTAATGTAAAGTAATGCAATGTAAAGTAATGAAAAGTAATGAAAAGTAATGAAAAGTAATGTAAAGTAATGAAAAGTAATGAAAAGTAATGTAAAGTAATGTAATGTAATGTAAAGTAATGTAAAGTAATGTAATGTAAAGTAATGGAATGTAAAGTAATGTAAAGTAATGTAAAGTAATGTAAAGTAATGTAATGTAAAGTAATGTAAAGTAATGAAAAGTAATGTAAAGTGATGAAAAGTAATGTAAAGTAATGTAATGTAAAGTAATGTAAAGTAATGTAATGTAAAGTAAGGGTTAGAAAAAATGTAAAGCAGGGGTTCCCAACCGCCGGGCCGCGGACCGGTACCGGGCCATGGAGGTGTTACTGCCGGGCCGCGAAACAGCTATGTGTTTATCATTTGACTCAAATGATTTGAGTATAGGTGAACGGCGGGCGGTATAATCTATATATAGAGATTATATAGCGGTATATATGGGCGGTATAATCTATATAGATTAAATATATATCGGCGGCATAACGAGAGACTTTCAGTTGCACGCACTACTAAAGAGACTACGCGCTAGTGACGTGTCGGTCGAACAAGCCGGGTTTTGTTACGGGCGCTGCGCGTAAATGCGCGTTTATACTGAAATCGAGCCCTGCCGTTTTGTTAGGGGTGTGTGTTGACACACACTTTGACAACTGGTCCGCGAAAATTGACAACCACAACAAAGTAATGAAAAGTAAAGGCACAGTATATGTTGACATTAAAGCAGCCTTCAATCTGAATGCAAAATACATTCCTGGTTCTGTGCAGGTCGTCGACTCTGAAATGAAAGTGTGCACCACGAGACACACATCCCAGCCCCTGAGGTCGCTGGACTTGAGGCTCAAGGCAGAGGGCCCAGGACAGCCTCAGGGGGCTAGCCTCCACCAGGGCCGCTGTGCCAGCTGGCGAGGGGCGGCCGGGCCTGGGGGCACTAGCCTCAGATAGCCACTCACTAGCCTCAGATAGCCACTCACTAACCTCAGATAGCCACTCACTAGCCTCAGATAGCCACTCACTAGCCTCAGATAGCTGGCAAGCTGTTGATAGCCACTCACTAGCCTCAGATAGCCACTCACTAGCCTCAGATAGCCACTCACTAGCCTCAGATAGTTGGCAAGCTCTTGATAGCCACTCACTAGCCTAAGATAGCCACTCACTAACCTCAGATAGCCACTCACTAGCCTAAGATAGCCACTCACTAACCTCAGATAGCCACTCACTAACCTCAGATAGCCACTCACTAGCCTCAGATAGCCACTCACTAACCTCAGATAGCCACTCACTAACCTCAGATAGCCACTCACTAACCTCAGATAGCCACTCACTTGCTGATAGCCACTCACTAGCTGATAGCCACTCACTAGCCTCAGATAGCCACTCACTAGCTGATAGCCACTCACTAGCTGATAGCCACTCACTAGCTGATAGCCACTCACTAGCTGATAGCCACTCACTAGCCTCAGATAGCTACTCACTAGCTGATAGCCACTCACTAGCCTCAGATAGCCACTCACTAGCCTCAGATAGCCACTCACTAGCTGATAGCCACTCACTAGCCTCAGATAGCCACTCACTAGCTGATAGCAACTCACTAGCCTCAGATAGCCACTCACTAGCTGATAGCCACTCACTAGCTGACAGCCACTCACTAGCCTCAGATAGCCACTCAATAGCTGATAGCCACTCACTAGCTGATAGCCACTCACTAGCCTCAGATAGCTGGCAAGCTGTTGATAGCCACTCACTAGCCTCAGATAGCCACTCACTAACCTCAGATAGCCACTCACTAACCTCACACTAACCTCAGATAGCCACTCACTAACCTCAGATAGCCACTCACTTGCTGATAGCCACTCACTAGCTGATAGCCACTCACTAGCCTCAGATAGCCACTCACTAGCTGATAGCCACTCACTAGCTGATAGCCACTCACTAGCTGATAGCCACTCACTAGCTGATAGCCACTCACTAGCCTCAGATAGCCACTCACTAGCTGATAGCCACTCACTAGCCTCAGATAGCCACTCACTAGCCTCAGAAAGAGACTACGCGCTAGTGACGTGTCGGTTGAACGAGCCGGGTTTTGTTACGGGCGCTGCGCGTAAATGCGCGTTTATACTGAAATCGAGCCCTGCCGTTTTGTTAGGGGTGTGTGTTGACACACACTTTGACAACTGGTCCGCGAAAATTGACAACCACAACAAAGTAATGAAAAGTAAAGGCACAGTATATGTTGACATTAAAGCAGCCTTCAATCTGAATGCAAAATACATTCCTGGTTCTGTGCAGGTCGTCGACTCTGAAATGAAAGTGTGCACCACGAGACACACATCCCAGCCCCTGAGGTCGCTGGACTTGAGGCTCAAGGCAGAGGGCCCAGGACAGCCTCAGGGGGCTAGCCTCCACCAGGGCCGCTGTGCCAGCTGGCGAGGTGCGGCCGGGCCTGGGGGCACTAGCCTCAGATAGCCACTCACTAGCCTCAGATAGCCACTCACTAACCTCAGATAGCCACTCACTAGCCTCAGATAGCCACTCACTAGCCTCAGATAGCTGGCAAGCTGTTGATAGCCACTCACTAGCCTCAGATAGCCACTCACTAGCCTCAGATAGCCACTCACTAGCCTCAGATAGCTGGCAAGCTCTTGATAGCCACTCACTAGCCTAAGATAGCCACTCACTAACCTCAGATAGCCACTCACTAACCTCAGATAGCCACTCACTAACCTCAGATAGCCACTCACTAGCCTCAGATAGCCACTCACTAACCTCAGATAGCCACTCACTAACCTCAGATAGCCACTCACTAACCTCAGATAGCCACTCACTTGCTGATAGCCACTCACTAGCTGATAGCCACTCACTAGCCTCAGATAGCCACTCACTAGCTGATAGCCACTCACTAGCCTCAGATAGCTACTCACTAGCTGATAGCCACTCACTAGCCTCAGATAGCCACTCAATAGCTGATAGCCACTCACTAGCCTCAGATAGCCACTCACTAGCTGATAGCCACTCACTAGCCTCAGATAGCCACTCACTAGCTGATAGCAACTCACTAGCCTCAGATAGCCACTCACTAGCTGATAGCCACTCACTAGCTGACAGCCACTCACTAGCATCAGATAGCCACTCAATAGCTGATAGCCACTCACTAGCTGATAGCCACTCACTAGCCTCAGATAGCTGGCAAGCTGTTGATAGCCACTCACTAGCCTCAGATAGCCACTCACTAACCTCAGATAGCCACTCACTAACCTCAGATAGCCACTCACTTGCTGATAGCCACTCACTAGCTGATAGCCACTCACTAGCCTCAGATAGCCACTCACTAGCTGATAGCCACTCACTAGCTGATAGCCACTCACTAGCTGATAGCCACTCACTAGCTGATAGCCACTCACTAGCCTCAGATAGCCACTCACTAGCTGATAGCCACTCACTAGCCTCAGATAGCCACTCACTAGCCTCAGATAGCCACTCACTAGCTGATAGCCACTCACTAGCCTCAGATAGCCACTCAATAGCTGATAGCCACTCACTAGCTGATAGCCACTCACTAGCCTCAGATAGCTGGCAAGCTGTTGATAGCCACTCACTAGCCTCAGATAGCCACTCACTAACCTCAGATAGCCACTCACTAACCTCAGATAGCCACTCACTAACCTCAGATAGCCACTCACTTGCTGATAGCCACTCACTAGCCTCAGATAGCCACTCACTAGCTGATAGCCACTCACTAGCTGATAGCCACTCACTAGCCTCAGATAGCCACTCACTAGCTGATAGCCACTCACTAGCCTCAGATAGCCACTCACTAGCCTCAGATAGCCACTCACTAGCTGATAGCCACTCACTAGCCTCAGATAGCCACTCACTAGCTGATAGCCACTCACTAGCCTCAGATAGCCACTCACTAGCTGATAGCCACTCACTAGCTGATAGCCACTCACTAGCCTCAGATAGCCACTCACTAGCTGATAGCCACTCACTAGCCTCAGATAGCCACTCACTAGCTGATAGCCACTCACTAGCCTCAGATAGCCACTCACTAGCTGATAGCCACTCACTAGCCTCAGATAGCCACTCACTAGCTGATAGCCACTCACTAGCCTCAGATAGCCACTCACTAGCTGATAGCCACTCACTAGCTGATAGCCACTCACTAGCTGATAGCCCCTCACTAGCCTCAGATAGCCACTCACTAGCTGATAGCCACTCACTAGCCTCAGATAGCCACTCACTAGCTGATAGCCACTCACTAGCTGTAGATAGCCACTCACTAGCTGCAGATAGCCACTCACTAGCTGATAACCACTCACTAGCCTCAGATAGCCACTCACTAGCTGATTGCCACTCACTAGCTGTAGATAGCCACTCACTAGCCTCAGATAGCCACTCACTAGCTGATAGCCACTCACTAGCCTCAGATAGCCACTCACTAGCTGATAGCCACTCACTAGCCTCAGATAGCCACTCACTAGCTGATAGCCACTCACTAGCTGCAGATAGCTTTGCCACCCCCGTCTTCCCCCGTCCTCCCTTGTCCTCCCCCATCCTCCCCCGTCCTCCCCCGTCCTCTCCCCTCTCCTCCCCCATCCTCCCCGTCCTCCCCATCCTCTCCCCTTTCCTCCCCATCCTCCCCGTCCTCTCCCCTTTCCTCCCCTTTCCTCCCCGTCCTCTCCCCTCTCCTCCCCTCTCCTCCCCGTCCTCCCCGTCCTCTCCCCTTTCCTCCCCATCCTCCCCGTCCTCTCCCCTTTCCTCCCCTTTCCTCCCCTTTCCTCCCCGTCCTCTCCCCTCTCCTCCCCTTTCCTCCCCGTCCTCCCCGTCCTCTCCCCTCTCCTCCCCTTTCCTCCCCATCCTCCCCGTCCTCTCCCCTCTCCTCCCCTATCCTCCCCGTCCTCTCCCCTCTCCTCCCCTCTCCTCCCCCGTCCTCTCCCCTCTCCTCCCCGTCCTCCCCGTCCTCTCCCCTCTCCTCCCCCGTCCTCCCCGTCCTCTCCCCTTTCCTCCCCATCCTCCCCCGTCCTCTCCCCTCTCCTCCCCTCTCCTCCCCTATCCTCCCCGTCCTCTCCCCTTTCCTCCCTGTCCTCCCCGTCCTCTCCCCTCTCCTCCCCTTTCCTCCCCATCCTCCCCCGTCCTCTCCCCTCTCCTCCCCTATCCTCCCCGTCCTCCCCGTCCTCTCCTCTCTCCTCCCCGTCCTCCCCCATCCTCCCCCGTCCTCTCCCCTCTCCTCCCCCATCCTCCCTGTCCTCCTTCATCCTCCCCCATCCTCCCCATCCTCCCCATTCTCCCCCTTCCTCCCCGCTCTCCCCTGTCCTCCCCCTTCCTCCCCTATCCTCCCCCGTCCTCCCCCATCCTCCCTTCTCCTCCCCCGTCCTCCCCCGTCCTCCCCCGTCCTCCCCGTCCTCCTTCGTCCTCCCCGTCCTCCCCCGTCCTCCCTTCTCCTCCCCCATCCTCCCTTCTCCTCCCCCTTCCTCCCTTCTCCTCCCCCGTCCTCCCCCATCCTCCCCCGTCCTCCCCCGTCCTCCCCGTCCTCCTTCGTCCTCCCCCATCCTCCCCCGTCCTCCCCCGTCCTCCCCCGTCCTCCCCGTCCTCCTTCGTCCTCCCCGTCCTCCCCTATCCTCCCCCGTCCTCCCTTCTCCTCCCCCATCCTCCCTTCTCCTCCCCCTTCCTCCCCCATCCTCCCCCGTCCTCCCCCGTCCTCCCCGTCCTCCTTCGTCCTCCCCCATCCTCCCCGTCCTCCCCCATCCTCCCTTCTCCTCCCCCGTCCTCCCCCATCCTCCCCCGTCCTCCCCGTCCTCCCCCGTCCTCCCCGTCCTCCCCGTCCTCCCCTGTCCTCCCCGTCCTCCCCGTCCTCCCCCATCCTCCCCCATCCTCCCCGTCCTCCCCATCCTCCCCCATCCTCCCCATCCTCCCCCGTCCTCCCCGTCCTCCTTCGTCCTCCCCCGCCCTCCCCCATCCTCCCCCATCCTCCCTGTCCTCCTTCATCCTCCCCCATCCTCCCCATCCTCCCCATTCTCCCCTGTCCTCCCCCTTCCTCCCCGCTCTCCCCTGTCCTCCCCCTTCCTCCCCTATCCTCCCCCGTCCTCCCCTCTCCTCCCCCGTCCTCCCCCGTCCTCCCCGTCCTCCTTCGTCCTCCCCGTCCTCCCCTATCCTCCCCCGTCCTCCCTTCTCCTCCCCCATCCTCCCTTCTCCTCCCCCTTCCTCCCTTCTCCTCCCCCATCCTCCCCCATCCTCCCCCGTCCTCCCCCGTCCTCCCCGTCCTCCCCCATCCTCCCTTCTCCTCCCCCGTCCTCCCCCGTCCTCCCCCGTCCTCCCCGTCCTCCTTCGTCCTCCCCGTCCTCCCCTATCCTCCCCCGTCCTCCCTTCTCCTCCCCCATCCTCCCCTTCCTCCCTTCTCCTCCCCCATCCTCCCCCGTCCTCCCCCATCCTCCCCCGTCCTCCCCCGTCCTCCTTCGTCCTCCCCGTCCTCCCCCATCCTCCCTTCCCCTCCCCCGTCCTCCCCCATCCTCCCCCGTCCTCCCCCATCCTCCCCCGTCCTCCCCTGTCCTCCCCGTCCTCCCCGTCCTCCCCCGTCCTCCCCGTCCTCCCCATCCTCCCCCATCCTCCCCATCCTCCCCCATCCTCCCCATCCTCCCCCGTCCTCCTCGTCCTCCCCCGTCCTCCCCCGCCCTCCCCCATCCTCCCCCATCCTCCCCTGTCCTCCCCTGTCTTCCCCCGTCCTCCCCCGTCCTCCCCGTCCTCCTTCGTCCTCCCCGTCCTCCCCGTCCTCCCCATCCTCCCCTGTCCTCCCCCGTCCTCCCCCATCCTCCCCGTCCTCCCCTGTCCTCCCCCGTCCTCCCCCATCCTCCCCGTCCTCCCCCGCCCTCCCCCATCCTCCCCCATCCTCCCCGTCCTCCCCTGTCCTCCCCCATCCTCCCCTGTCCTCCCCCGTCCTCCCCCGCCCTCCCCCATCCTCCCCCATCCTCCCCGTCCTCCCCTGTCTTCCCCCGTCCTCCCCTGTCTTCTCCCGTCCTCCCCCATCCTCCCCCATCCTCCCCCATCCTCCCCGTCCTCCCCTGTCTTCCCCCGTCCTCCCCCATCCTCCTCTTTACTTCTTTTCTTAATTAATCTTTCAGTTCCAGTTCCTCGGGGGGTTGTACTTCAAAGGTCCAGGATTAACGCAGATGGATCTCACGGTTCAGGAGGAAGAGAAGAAATGACCTGACATAACTGAAGAACTGACTGGAACTGAGCATCCTTCCCTCCTCTCTGGTCCATCCTTCCCTCCTCTCTGCTCCATCCTTCCCTCCTCTCTGCTTCATCCTTCCCTCCTCTCTGGTCCATCCTTCCCTCCTCTCTGCTCCATCCTTCCCTCCTCTCTGCTCCATCCTTCCCTCCTCTCTGGTCCATCCTTCCCTCCTCTCTGCTCCATCCTTCCCTCCTCTCTGCTCCATCCTTCCCTCCTCTCTGCTCCATCCTTCCCTCCTCTCTGGTCCATCCTTCCCTCCTCTCTGGTCCATCCTTCCCTCCTCTCTGCTCCATACCAGAATTTTGTGTATTTTTCCTTGGCCCACAAATAGAAAAATGTATCAGAGGTCTAATGGAGGGAAACAAACTTAGTGTCCTTGTTAGCATCCTTGTTAGTGTCCTTGTTAGCATCCTTGTTAGTGTCCATGTTAGCATCCTCGTTAGTGTCCTTGTTAGCATCCTTGTTAGTGTCCTTGTTAGCATCCTCGTTAGTGTCCTTGTTAGCAAGGAAGGACATTGTCTTCCTACTGCCCCCCTTACAAAAGACGACTCTCTCAAAGATGACTAAATATTTAGTACTTATTTATTTAGCCTTTCCAGTTTGTGTTATGGTAAATTATTGTTTTCTGAGTCGTGGGTGAATCTAATTGCAAATTATTTTGATCCACTCCGACAGACACATTCTCGTAGCCTGAGGCTACAATTTGTGATCCAACAGTATATCGGGCCTATCTCTCGCTAGTGTTGGTTAATGCTATTTATTCATGTGCCTCATTGATTATGTTGACTAAATATGGTGTTCAGCCCAACGTTGGTCAGCCTGAGCCCACATGAGGAAGCCTAGAGATTCCGCCCAGGTTACGCTATGTTTACGTTGATGTAGGATGTTACACAACTACAACTCCCTTGAGTGCTCTCAACATGGCGGAGTATCGGCAACACACCAACTCCCATGATGCATTCTGATGTCAAGCTCTATGGCTTGTATGGGTTGAATCAGTGGAATGCCTCTTTAAAGGGGAACTTGGACCATTTCTCAAATTACTTTGAATCATTAAATTAAAGTGTACCTTTCCTCTGTGTTGCCTGCACCGGATCCCCCTGCTACTTAACTGTTAACTGGACTGTAAACTAAATTGTGCAAAAAGCATTAAAAAAGCATCTTAAAGTGCCAGTAGTGCAGCAGCCTCATGAATCCAGTGCAGTACAGAGCAGTACAGAGCAGTAGCTGTAATGAGTCCAGAGAGTCCAGCAAAATAGTGTTGAGAAAAAAAAAATGTAAAAGTGTTATGTGCTGTCCTGACTAATATGCATGGAATAGTCGATGCCTCATGAAGATATACACTTGGAGTTCTGTTGTGGCCGTAGGCGATGGTATGCTGGTCCTCTCATTAGGGTAACAAGGACGAGAGTTTGGCCGGTGTTTTGGATCTCCACATGATGTGGATCTGTGATGTTGAAGCAAGTAGGACAAGCTGCCAACCCACCAGTGGGTGTATCTTCCTAACCCTGTTCCACCACCAGCAGTACCAGCGCAACCACAAACCTCCCAAATGAGATTGCAGATACTAAATAGGTTTCCTCCACATGGCGGGTTTTACTATAGAGCTGATAGGGGATCTCCTCCCAGGATGAGTCGGGGGAAGCCAGAGGCTCTGCTTGTCTTCTTTCAGCCTTCATGACACGGTCAGGGCCGGGGAAGAGAGGATGGATGGATGGATTATTGACTGGTCAATACATCTTTTCACTTAAGGCACTGTGTGTGTGTGTGTGTGTGTGTGTGAGTGTGAGTGTGTGTGTGTGTGGGCGGTATTTTTTATTATTTATATAATTTATTTTTACCTTGTTTAAAATATATGTTTTTCAGTAATTATATAGGCACTGGCTTTCCAGGCCTACAAGCATTAAAACATATTTATATAAAAAGTCATTCATCTCTGGTCAATTTTGTATAGATAAAAAAAGTTCTTGATGAATATATATATAATATAATTATAAAATATAGTACATAAGACCTTTATCCTTAACATTGAATCACACTTTTGCAGGGTATGAAATTAAATTATCGGTCCTTTTGACTGTTTGAACAATGAATAGAAAAGCAGGTAGAGTATAAATCTCTCTTTTGGTGGGGAACCAGCCAATAGCTTCATGTAACCTTTATGTTATATGAATATTGCTGGGTGCGGTTGGATCGTACGGTCCTTGGCAGTGGTTAATGGGGTTCTAACAGAAGGGACCTGGGGTACATGGCCCATACTGTCCCATCTCCTGGCCCTCAGTCTCGGGGCTTTATGGGCATGTCATCCAACGTAAGGCTATTGATCATATCAGCAGTCAGTGAAGGATTCCACCAGGGACAATACCAGCAAAGAGGATTTACGGCATTGTAATGAACACAGCTGGCCGTGAGGGTTGTTTTGGTGTCAAAGGTCAAGGTCGGTTCTACCAGAGGAGGAAGAACTTCACTGTGGTCCACTAAACATTACTGGTTTCATCAACACAGCAAGTTCTTCCATTTGGACCATCTCACATAGTGTAAAATACATCTTCTTCTTCTTCTTATTATTATTATTAATCTTATACATTTTTCAGAAATGTAATATTAAATGTTTCATATTTTCACAACTATGAGGTTCTGTGAATGTCATATCTCTTTGTGCATCAATTGGTTATCAGGAACACCTTCAAGGGTCCTTCAATGTGTTGACATGAATGGTCTTAATCCAAGCCCCAGTAAGGGCTTAGAGAGGAACTCTAAAACTAGTAGAACGTTAAATCGAGACGGAATCTGGATGCACTCCATTCTTGCTTGGTTCTTTAAATGTTGGTCGTGGTAACCCTGAATCCAGGGTTCTGAATGGACCTGGTAACCCTGAAACCCTCTACTCAAGCAATGTCGTTTTTTACTTCTGACTTTACTGTTTTCAATATTTATACTACTGGGATTAGTTCTTGTCCTCGTGCATCAAACACAGTGTGTTATTGTCGTTATCTGGACTGGAAGATGAATAACTGAATTACCATGAATTCTCAACAATAATCTTTCCCTTTAAATCCCATAGGATGTGTGCTAACCAAGCTGTGAGCTGTGTTGGTTTGCTTTCCTGTCATCTTGGTGTTGTGTTTCTCAGCTCCAGGGCTTTGCATCACGCTGGCTGGCCACAGCAACAATGTAGAATCCATGTGTCCCTAGTGTTTTGAACCATAGATAACAATACAACCGTCCAGCAGATCAAATCCTTTTATGTGTGTTGTCAACATGTTCTCCAGGATGTGGGCACTGAGCAGAACAAATGCACATAAGGCAGATGGTCCTGATGGCATCCCCGGTCGCGTATGGATGTACAGTATGTATGTAAAGTATGTATGTATGTGTGTGTGTGTGTGTGTGTGGGGGGGGTTATATATATGTGTGTGTGTGTATGTGTTATATATATATAAATATATATATATATATCTGTCTGTGTTTGTGCTCCCATCTGTTACCAGTGACAACCTTTTTGTAATGTAAGTTTGTTGCGTCTCTAACCCTCCGATTGACCACATAGAACGGTTCTAATGAAGTAATGAAGCGGTTAGTGTAAGTACACTGTACATACAGAGATAATGATAGTATATAAGTGTACTCTTTTCCATGTGTAGCCAGATCAGGCTTCACATGAGAACACAGGTGTGATGCATCTTACTCTTCTTACCTGTCTGCTTGGCTGGCCATCCTACTGACTGGCTGCTGTACCCCCACTCATCACTCTGACAGGACAGGTCTCTCCTTCAGCCTTATGGGCTCACACACACACACACACACACACACACACACACACACACACACACACACACACACACACACACACACACACACACACACACACACACACACACACACACACACTGTGAAGTGCATACAGCTAATGTTCTAGTCGTTTAAATGATGCACATGTACACCAAATGATGGTGAATGACAAATCACATACAGTCAATGATGTACTCTAAGAATGGCGCAAGTTATGTATTTAACTTCTAAAATAGTATTTAAAGAATACATAAGAATCTTGTTTGGTAACAGACCAACTAAATTATTAAAATAATAAAAAAATACATTTTCTCTCCAGCATGAAATCAACTAAATACATGCTTGTTGGTTTCCTGAAGGCCTGGAGAGATTCACCTCGAGTGGTCACATACACATCTGATGGTACGTATATATATATTCAAGATTCAAGATTCAAGATAACTTTATTTATCCCGAGGGAAATTAAGGTGCAACAGTTGACACAGGGTGAATAAATGCACACACAAATATACTAATACCTAAAAACTAAATAACAACAAACTAAACTAAACTAAACTAGTATAAACAAAATATAACTAAATGAAATCTAAATGAAATCTAAATTAATTGATAGATTAATTGCAGAATTTACAGTATTATTACAGTAATACGTAGGTATATACAATACACAACAATACGTATAGTGCAAATTGGCAGTAATAAAATACTAATAAATAACTCGATGAATGAATGAATACTGAAAAAGTGAAAAGTGAAATTGAATTTACAGTGCAAAAATTACAGTGAAAGGATTTACAGTGCGTTGACCTCAGGTCACTGAGTCTCCACTGTCCCTCTCACGACCCGAGGTAGATGAGTTATAGAGTCTGATGGCCACAGGAAGAAAGGACTTCCTGTGGCGTTCTGTGGTGCACCTGGGTGGAATGAGTCTGTTGCTGAAGGTGCTTCTGTATGAGGTCAGCACCTGATGGAGAGGGTGAGAGTTCACTATGTATACAGTATATATATATATATATATATATATACAGTATATATTTATATGTATATATATATATATACATGTATATATATATATACTGTATATATATATATATATATTTATATATTTATAAGTATATAATGTGTAGAAGTCAATCCCATGTTTCCTCCTGCCAGCCTCCAGTCGACCTGGAGATGCAGTCAGGGCTTGAGGTGGGGATGAGTGGCGGTTGGTGTGACTGAAGGACGTTCTTCTGGTTTGGAGGAAACACTCTTTAATCTCCATCGCTCCGCTTCGCCTTTTTTGATGTATTCGCCCGAGTGCAACGTATTGATTATGGAATCCTATTTCATGCTGGCCAGTTTCTGTGAATCCGTTGACGGGAAGGCCGGGTAGGGGGTCACGTGGTCTCTGAGCCAGTGACGCTTACCGCCTCAGATTTAGAAGCCTCCCAGCGGTTTGTTCAGGTTGGTTTGACACCAACAGATGAACAGCAAAGCAAGCGCAGGCGGAATGGGGAGTGTGAGGTTCCACGTTGTGTAAGGTTCCACGTTGTGTGAGGTTCCACGTTGTGTGAGGTTCCACGTTGTGTGAGGTTCCACGTTGTGTGAGGTTCCACGTTGTGAGGGTAATGAGAAGTCCTCTGCGGTGCCTCGTCAACTGCTCTCACAGATCAGGGAACAACGTGAAGCCGTCATAGCCAGTGTGAGGTCGGTCATGAGGAACAGGGCATAGCTGCAGGATGGAATGGCCTAATTTGGGGCGATGGTATCTCAGGTGGTAGAGCGGGTCGTCAACAGGAAGGTTGCTGGTTCGATTCTCCGGCTCCTCCTCCTAGCCAGGTGTGGAGGTGTCCCTGAGCAAGACAACCTCACCCTGACTGCTCCTGACCAGCTGGCTGTCTCCTTGCATGGCTGACACAGCCGTTGGTGGATGAATGAGTGAAAGAATGGATGGTTGTGAGGCAAAAATAATCTAAATCGAATTCTAAATCTGGATGATTTCTTTATTGGTCACATACATTAACACTACATACAAACAGTGAAATGAGTTTCTCTGTATTTAACCCATCCTAGAATTAAAAGCATTTATGTATATCCAGCGCCCAGGGAGCAGTGTAGGAGGTCTGGTGCCTTGCTCAAGGGAACCTCTGCAGTGCCCAGGAGGTGAACTGGTACCCTTTTCCAAGTACCAGTTCACTCCGTACTTGGTCCGTTCCGGGGACTTGAACCGACGACCCTTCCGGTTCCAAAGCCAAGTCCCAACATACTGAGCCACTACCACGCAAATGTAAAGTGCTTTGGGTAAAATTGTAAAGGAAGGCAGGATACACGATACAGGATACACGATACAGGATACACGATACAGGATACACGATACACGATACAGGATACACGATACAGGATACACGATACACGATACACGATACAGGATACAGGATACAGGATACAGGATACACGATACAGGATACACGATACACGATACACGATACAGGATACACGATACAGGATACACGATACACGATACACGATACAGGATACACGATACAGGATACACGATACAGGATACACGATACAGGATACACGATACACGATACACGATACAGGATACACGATACAGGATACACGATACAGGATACAGGATACACGATACAGGATACAGGATACAGGATACAGGATACACGATACAGGATACACGATACAGGATACACGATACACGATACACGATACAGGATACACGATACAGGATACACGATACAGGATACACGATACAGGATACACGATACAGGATACACGATACACGATACACATACACGATACAGGATACACGATACACGATACACGATACACGATACAGGATACACGATACAGGATACAGGATACAGGATACACGATACAGGATACACGATACAGGATACACGATACAGGATACACGATACACGATACACAATACACGATACACGATACAGGATACACGATACAGGATACAGGATACAGGATACACGATACAGGATACACGATACACGATACAGGATACAGGATACAGGATACACGATACAGGATACACGATACAGGATACACGAGATACACGATACAGGATACACGATACAGGATACACGATACACGATACACAATACACGATACAGGATACACGATACACGATACACGATACACGATACAGGATACACGATACAGGATACACGATACAGGATACACGATACAGGATACACGATACAGGATACACGATACACGATACAGGATACACGATACACGATACACGATACAGGATACACGATACAGGATACAGGATACAGGATACAGGATACAGGATACAGGATACACGATACAGGATACAGGATACAGGATACAGGATACAGGATACACGATACACGATACACGATACACGATACAGGATACAGGATACAGGATACAGGATACAGGATACACGATACACGATACAGGATACACGATACACGATACACGATACACGATACAGGATACACGATACAGGATACACGATACACGATACACGATACACGATACAGGATACACGATACAGGATACACGATACACGATACACGATACAGGATACACGATACACGATACACGATACACGATACAGGATACACGATACAGGATACAGGATACACGATACAGGATACACGATACAGGATACACGATACAGGATACACGATACAGGATACACGATACACGATACACGATACACGATACACGATACAGGATACACGATACACGATACAGGATACAGGATACACGATACAGGATACACGATACACGATACAGGATACAGGATACACGATACAGGATACACGATACAGGATACACGATACAGGATACACGATACAGGATACACGATACAGGATACACGATACACGATACACAATACACGATACAGGATACAGGATACACGATACACGATACACGATACACGATACAGGATACACGATACAGGATACACGATACAGGATACACGATACAGGATACACGATACACGATACAGGATACACGATACACGATACACGATACACGATACACGATACAGGATACACGATACAGGATACAGGATACAGGATACAGGATACAGGATACACGATACACGATACAGGATACAGGATACAGGATACAGGATACACGATACAGGATACAGGATACAGGATACACGATACAGGATACACGATACACGATACAGGATACACGATACACGATACACGATACACGATACAGGATACAGGATACAGGATACACGATACAGGATACACGATACAGGATACAGGATACACGATACACGATACACGATACAGGATACACGATACAGGATACACGATACAGGATACACGATACAGGATACACGATACAGGCGGAACCGGCAGGTCCAGGGTAGGCAGGGACGGGAAGCAGACGAGACTGGTCCGGGCCAGGCAGGGTCAGGGAACTGGCTAGGCAGGTGGGTCCAAGGCAGGCGGGTCCAAGGCAGGCGGGTCCAAGGCAGGTGGGTCCAAGGCAGGTGGGTCCAAGGCAGGCGGGACGGGGTCGGGAAAGGGAATAGGATACAGGATACACGATACAGGATACACGATACAGGATACACGATACACGATACACGATACACGATACAGGATACACGATACAGGATACAGGATACACGATACAGGATACACGATACAGGATACACGATACAGGATACACGATACACGATACACGATACACGATACAGGATACACGATACACGATACACGATACAGGATACACGATACAGGATACACGATACAGGATACAGGATACAGGATACAGGATACACGATACAGGATACACGATACAGGATACAGGATACAGGATACAGGATACAGGATACACGATACAGGATACACGATACAGGATACACGATACAGGATACAGGATACAGGATACACGATACAGGATACAGGATACACGATACAGGATACACGATACAGGATACACGATACACGATACACGATACAGGATACAGGATACAGGATACACGATACAGGATACACGATACAGGATACAGGATACAGGATACACGATACACGATACACGATACAGGATACAGGATACACGATACACGATACAGGATACACGATACAGGATACACGATACACGATACAGGATACACGATACACGATACAGGATACAGGATACAGGATACAGGATACACGATACAGGATACACGATACACGATACAGGATACAGGATACACGATACAGGATACACGATACACGATACACGATACAGGATACACGATACAGGATACACGATACAGGATACACGATACAGGCGGAACCGGCAGGTCCAGGGTAGGCAGGGACGGGAAGCAGACGAGACTGGTCCGGGCCAGGCAGGGTCAGGGAACTGGCTAGGCAGGTGGGTCCAAGGCAGGCGGGTCCAAGGCAGGCGGGTCCAAGGCAGGTGGGTCCAAGGCAGGTGGGTCCAAGGCAGGCGGGACGGGGTCGGGAAAGGGAATAGGATACACGATACAGGATACACGATACAGGATACACGATACAGGATACACGATACAGGTAACACGATACAGGATACACGATACACGATACAGGATACACGATACACGATACACGATACAGGATACAGGATACACGATACAGGATACACGATACAGGATACACGATACAGGATACACGATACAGGATACAGGATACACGATACACGATACACGATACAGGATACAGGATACACGATACAGGATACACGATACAGGATACACGATACAGGATACACGATACAGGATACAGGATACAGGATACACGATACAGGATACACGATACAGGATACAGGATACACGATACAGGATACACGATACACGATACACGATACACGATACACGATACAGGATACAGGATACACGATACAGGATACACGATACAGGATACACGATACAGGATACACGATACAGGATACACGATACACGATACACGATACAGGATACACGATACACGATACAGGATACACGATACAGGATACACGATACAGGATACACGATACAGGATACACGATACAGGCGGAACCGGCAGGTCCAGGGTAGGCAGGGACGGGAAGCAGACGAGACTGGTCCGGGCCAGGCAGGGTCAGGGAACTGGCTAGGCAGGTGGGTCCAAGGCAGGCGGGTCCAAGGCAGGCGGGTCCAAGGCAGGTGGGTCCAAGGCAGGTGGGTCCAAGGCAGGCGGGACGGGGTCGGGAAAGGGAAATCGGTCCGGGAGAAATGGCTGGAGAATCTGTCTTTAGTCAAGCACAATCTGGCCATGAGTGAGTGAACCGGGGTATGCTTAAATTATAGACAGATTCGTGATGCGCTGCAGCTGTGGGCAATAAATGAACAGAGAAGCAGGTATCCGGTAGTGTGGAGTGGGAGTGAGGAGACTGGAATGCAGACAGAAGTGGAAGCGTGGTGACAGGGATGAGGAACATGATGAGGGGGCGGGGTGACAGGGATGAGGAACATGATGAGGGGGCGGGGTGACAGGGATGAGGAACATGATGAGGGGGCGTGGTGACAGGGATGGGGAACATGATGAGGGGGCGGGGTGACAGGGATGAGGAACATGACGAGGGGGCGTGGTGACGGGGATGAGGAACATGACGAGGGGGCGGGGTGACGGGGATGAGGAACATGATGAGGGGGCGGGGTGACGGGGATGAGGAACATGATGAGGGGGCGGGGTGACGGGGATGAGGAACATGATGAGGGGGCGTGGTGACAGGGATGAGGAACATGATGAGGGGGCGTGGTGACAGGGATGAGGAACATGATGAGGGGGCGGGGTGACGGGGATGAGGAACATGACGAGGGGGCGGGGTGACGGGGATGAGGAACATGACGAGGGGGCGGGGTGACGGGGATGAGGAACATGATGAGGGGGCGTGGTGACGGGGATGAGGAACATGATGAGGGGGCGTGGTGACGGGGATGAGGAACATGATGAGGGGCCGTGGTGACGGGGATGAGGAACATGATGAGGGGGCGGGGTGACGGGGATGAGGAACATGATGAGGGGGCGGGGTGACGGGGATGGGGAACATGATGAGGGGGCGTGGTGACGGGGATGAGGAACATGATGAGGGGGCGGGGTGACGGGGATGAGGAACATGATGAGGGGGCGGGGTGACAGGGATGAGGAACATGATGAGGGGGCGGGGTGACGGGGATGAGGAACATGATGAGGGGGCGGGGTGACGGGGATGAGGAACATGATGAGGGGGCGGGGTGACGGGGATGAGGAACATGATGAGGGGGCGGGGTGACGGGGATGAGGAACATGATGAGGGGGCGTGGTTATCTAGTCAAGTGGAAGCGCCGTGACAGGAATGCAGACTGTGACAACTTTCCAAATTCTGCCTGAAGACTCAAACACAACAAACCATACCAGAGCATACCAGTGACTAAACCTATCATGTCCTTATCCATTACTCTGAAGATGTTGAATAAATACATAAGATAATGCACATTATAAAAAGCCGCTTATTCAATAATATACAATATTAAGACAAAGTTGAGTTGCTAAAACAAGTAAAGAAAAGGTTTTATTAGCTTGAAATGTTGAAGACAATGTTTTTCTGGCTTTGTCAGTCAGTGGTTGAATGTCTTTCAGCTTGTCTGTTCAGTCCGTGTGTAGTTGACAGAAGAAGGTTTCACAGACCAAAATTAGGGGTGTCTGGTACCAGATAAACAGGGATGCTGGGACGAGGGTATGAAAAGTGGATGACCAAGACTTGATGACATACTCAGCTTCCATCTATAAATGAACTCTTTAAGCCTGGAGGGCTGACACCTCAACTCTGCCCTTCTGCCCCGTCTCACATGAGTCAACATGCTGGACCGTGATGGGAGCTGTTAGTAGTCAATCATATACCCAGCGTGAGAGACTAACTGGGGATTCTTTCACACACAGACACCCGCAGGCACACACACACATCAGTCGCCTATTCTGTTTATTAAGTTTATTAAGTTTATTCCACGGAGACCACAGAGCCTCCCCTCCATTTGTCCCCAGCAGCTACACTCCTGACCTTATAATGGAATCAACCGCAGCGTTCCACCAATGGAGACAGACAGCGTGTCTTTAAGCAGTCTCCATGTTGTCTCTTTATCTTTAGCCCAGCGGACAGCTGAGGCCCGCAGGCCGCTGGGATGTGGGATTCCTCTGTGCTTCTTTTCCGGAACCCCAGACCACTCTCAGTCACATGAGGAGAAACATGAGCAGCCATCCCTTTATGTCACAGCTCTCCACGTAATCCAGGACTATCTGCGCTACCCTACAAACGTCACACTTTACACACTTTTCAGCATTATATTTTGGAGTCAGTGAACCAGAAAATGTCTATCCTCCGTCTTGAGAAAATAGTAGGCTCTGAGTCATCTGATCAACTTTGTATATTTCCAGCCAGCACATCTGTTTCATGTGTGTTTCTTTATAAGCAGAACACACAAGTCATTTCCCAAGCCCAGAAAAAGCCCAATTCTCGGGTTGCTCGTGAAGTCATCAGTTTTCAGAAAACCGGAAGTGGGCCATCTTGGTTGGTAGGTTTGAGCCACACGCTAAACTACGACAGCTCTTTTTTATTCCTTTCACTATGTCTGGATATTCTATGGACGGCCAAAGGGAACATCTGCCTCAAAATCAGATTTCTCCTAACCCACACGTTGATGCCACATTGTTTCTTAGTTTACTCCAAAGCGACTTCTATGTTTTTTTCTGGTTGCGTTCAATCTACGGCCAAATGTACGGCCATGTGAAGCGTTGCTAAGAGATAAAGCGTGTCATTTTACTGGCTCTTCTGATCGGCCGTTTTTGAGCGCTCTGATCGATCGGTTTAGAGTTAATATCGGCCGACAATGAGCCTTCCTATGATCGACGGGTAGGTCTCCGGTGATCCAGGTGCAGTGACGTCTTCTGGCTGGTAAATGCCACTTATACACCGAAGAAACTTTTCTCTTAACGACAATTTTTTGTGTCGTTACGATAAGTGCTACCTTCAGTCCGGAAAATACGGTATATCTGTTGGTCTGTTTGGTCGAACCTGTAACAGAATAATGACTCTTGAGGTTTCTACTCACTGTCTTTATAAAACAGATCGCAACTCAATACAACTCAATACAACGCAGGAAGGCTGTAAAACGTGCCGTAACTCAAACTGTAGTAAAGATCTATATACACATATAAGACACCATCTAAAGGAGAGTAATACTGTGAAAAAAAACCTGTGATTTCCAATGAAACGGACATCGCCGAGACAGCCATTGTTTTGTTCAAATGTGTACTCTGCTTACCAACCAAGATGGCGGCGGGCGATGACGTCATTCATTTTTGTCACGTGATTTCGACCCAAGAATAGATGTGTGTCTTTAGCAAGAGCGGCACTGAGGAACCTCCACTCAGCTTTAATGGCTTCTGTGTTCAGACGCTTCTTCTTTTATTTCTAAATGGAAGTGCTTTGATCCTTTAAAAGGTTGGAAGGAAGAATCAATGATAATGTGACACTTTATGCTAGAGACACGCTCTCTCTCTCTCACACACACACACACACACACACACACACACACACACACACACACACACACACACACACACACACACACACACACACACTTGTCAAATGATGCCAGCAGTATCCAGGGGATATATCTTTATTGTGTGAGAAGATATTCTGTGTCTGCCAATAGACTCCAGTGGACCATACCAACCAGTCCTGGGGGTCTGGATCTAAAACACATCTGAGAAACCACTTGCTCAACAAAACAGGGTTTATGTCCCACGTCAGATTGGTCTGTCCAGGTCTATGCTTCTGTTTGTCTGTCTGTTAGCAAGATAACTGAAAAAGTTATGTACGGAATGAACAAAACTTGGTGGTTAGATTACTTATGGGCCAGATATGTTCTCTACTGAGGGCCCTCTAGTTGGAGGTATGTTCTACTGAGGGCCCTCTAGTTGGAGGTATGTTCTACTGAGGGCCCTCTAGTTGGAGGTATGTTCTCTACTAAGGGCCCTCTAGTTGGAGGTATGTTCTACTGAGGGCCCTCTAGTTGGAGGTATGTTCTACTGAGGGCCCTCTAGTTGGAGGTATGTTCTACTGAGGGCCCTCTAGTTGGAGGTATGTTCTACGGAGGGCCCTCTAGTTGGAGGTATGTTCTCTACTGAGGGCCCTCTAGTTGGAGGTATGTTCTACTGAGGGCCCTCTAGTTGGAGGTATGTTCTCTACTGAGGGCCCTCTAGTTGGAGGTATGTTCTCTACTGAGGGACCTCTAGTTGGAGGTATGTTCTCTACTGAGGGCCCTCTAGTTGGAGGTATGTTCTCTACTGAGGGCCCTCTAGTTGGAGGTATGTTCTACTGAGGGCCCTCTAGTTGGAGGTATGTTCTCTACTGAGGGCCCTCTAGTTGGAGGTATGTTCTACTGAGGGCCCTCTAGTTGGAGGTATGTTCTCTACTGAGGGCCCTCTAGTTGGAGGCATGTTCTACTGAGGGCCCTCTAGTTGGAGGTATGTTCTCTACTGAAGGCCCTCTAGTTGGAGGTATGTTCTACTGAGGGCCCTCTAGTTGGAGGTATGTTCTACTGAGGGCCCTCTAGTTGGAGGTATGTTCTCTACTGAGGGCCCTCTAGTTGGAGGTATGTTCTACTGAGGGCCCTCTAGTTGGAGGTATGTTCTCTACTGAGGGCCCTCTAGTTGGAGGTATGTTCTCTACTGAGGGCCCTCTAGTTGGAGGTATGTTCTCTACTGAGGGCCCTCTAGTTGGAGGTATGTTCTACTGAGGGCCCTCTAGTTGGAGGTATGTTCTCTACTGAGGGCCCTCTAGTTGGAGGTATGTTCTCTACTGAGGGCCCTCTAGTTGGAGGTATGTTCTACTGAGGGCCCTCTAGTTGGAGGTATGTTCTACTGAGGGCCCTCTAGTTGGAGGTATGTTCTACTGAGGGCCCTCTAGTTGGAGGTATGTTCTCTACTGAGGGCCCTCTAGTTGGAGGTATGTTCTCTACTGAGGGCCCTCTAGTTGGAGGTATGTTCTCTACTGAGGGCCCTCTAGTTGGAGGTATGTTCTACTGAGGGCCCTCTAGTTGGAGGTATGTTCTACTGAGGGCCCTCTAGTTGGAGGTATGTTCTACTGAGGGCCCTCTAGTTGGAGGTATGTTCTCTACTGAGGGCCCTCTAGTTGGAGGTATGTTCTCTACTGAGGGCCCTCTAGTTGGAGGTATGTTCTACTGAGGGCCCTCTAGTTGGAGGTATGTTCTACTGAGGGCCCTCTAGTTGGAGGTATGTTCTCTACTGAGGGCCCTCTAGTTGGAGGTATGTTCTCTACTGAGGGCCCTCTAGTTGGAGGTATGTTCTACTGAGGGCCCTCTAGTTGGAGGTATGTTCTCTACTGAGGGCCCTCTAGTTGGAGGTATGTTCTCTACTGAGGGCCCTCTAGTTGGAGGTATGCTCTACTGAGGGCCCTCTAGTTGGAGGTATGTTCTCTACTGAGGGCCCTCTAGTTGGAGGTATGTTCTCTACTGAGGGCCCTCTAGTTGGAGGTATGTTCTACTGAGGGCCCTCTAGTTGGAGGTATGTTCTACTGAGGGCCCTCTAGTTGGAGGTATGTTCTACTGAGGGCCCTCTAGTTGGAGGTATGTTCTCTACAGAGGGCCCTCTAGTTGGAGGTATGTTCTCTACTGAGGGCCCTCTAGTTGGAGGTATGTTCTACTGAGGGCCCTCTAGTTGGAGGTATGTTCTCTAATGAGGGCCCTCTAGTTGGAGGTATGTTCTCTACTGAGGGCCCTCTAGTTGGAGGTATGTTCTCTACTGAGGGCCCTCTAGTTGGAGGTATGTTCTACTGAGGGCCCTCTAGTTGGAGGTATGTTCTACTGAGGGCCCTCTAGTTGGAGGTATGTTCTCTACTGAGGGCCCTCTAGTTGGAGGTATGTTCTCTACTGAGGGCCCTCTAGTTTGAGGTATATTCTACTGAGGGCCCTCTAGTTGGAGGTATGTTCTCTACTGAGGGCCCTCTAGTTGGAGGTATGTTCTACTGAGGGCCCTCTAGTTGGAGGTATGTTCTACTGAGGGCCCTCTAGTTGGAGGTATGTTCTCTACTGAGGGCCCTCTAGTTGGAGGTATGTTCTCTACTGAGGGCCCTCTAGTTGGAGGTATGTTCTACTGAGGGCCCTCTAGTTGGAGGTATGTTCTCTACTGAGGGCCCTCTAGTTGGAGGTATGTTCTCTACTGAGGGCCCTCTAGTTGGAGGTATGTTCTACTGAGGGCCCTCTAGTTGGAGGTATGTTCTCTACTGAGGGCCCTCTAGTTGGAGGTATGTTCTACTGAGGGCCCTCTAGTTGGAGGTATGTTCTCTAATGAGGGCCCTCTAGTTGGAGGTATGTTCTCTACTGAGGGCCCTCTAGTTGGAGGTATGTTCTCTACTGAGGGCCCTCTAGTTGGAGGTATGTTCTACTGAGGGCCCTCTAGTTGGAGGTATGTTCTACTGAGGGCCCTCTAGTTGGAGGTATGTTCTCTACTGAGGGCCCTCTAGTTGGAGGTATGTTCTCTACTGAGGGCCCTCTAGTTTGAGGTATATTCTACTGAGGGCCCTCTAGTTGGAGGTATGTTCTCTACTGAGGGCCCTCTAGTTGGAGGTATGTTCTACTGAGGGCCCTCTAGTTGGAGGTATGTTCTACTGAGGGCCCTCTAGTTGGAGGTATGTTCTCTACTGAGGGCCCTCTAGTTGGAGGTATGTTCTCTACTGAGGGCCCTCTAGTTGGAGGTATGTTCTACTGAGGGCCCTCTAGTTGGAGGTATGTTCTCTACTGAGGGCCCTCTAGTTGGAGGTATGTTCTCTACTGAGGGCCCTCTAGTTGGAGGTATGTTCTACTGAGGGCCCTCTAGTTGGAGGTATGTTCTCTACTGAGGGCCCTCTAGTTGGAGGTATGTTCTCTACTGAGGGCCCTCTAGTTGGAGGTATGTTCTACTGAGGGCCCTCTAGTTGGAGGTATGTTCTACTGAGGGCCCTCTAGTTGGAGGTATGTTCTCTACTGAGGGCCCTCTAGTTGGAGGTATGTTCTACTGAGGGCCCTCTAGTTGGAGGTATGTTCTCTAATGAGGGCCCTCTAGTTGGAGGTATGTTCTCTACTGAGGGCCCTCTAGTTGGAGGTATGTTCTCTACTGAGGGCCCTCTAGTTGGAGGTATGTTCTACTGAGGGCCCTCTAGTTGGAGGTATGTTCTACTGAGGGCCCTCTAGTTGGAGGTATGTTCTCTACTGAGGGCCCTCTAGTTGGAGGTATGTTCTCTACTGAGGGCCCTCTAGTTTGAGGTATATTCTACTGAGGGCCCTCTAGTTGGAGGTATGTTCTCTACTGAGGGCCCTCTAGTTGGAGGTATGTTCTACTGAGGGCCCTCTAGTTGGAGGTATGTTCTCTACTGAGGGCCCTCTAGGTGGAGGTATGTTCTACTGAGGGCCCTCTAGTTGGAGGTATGTTCTACTGAGGACCCTCTAGTTGGAGGTATGTTCTACTGAGGGCCCTCTAGTTGGAGGTATGTTCTACTGAGGGCCCTCTAGTTGGAGGTATGTTCTCTACTGAGGGCCCTCTAGTTGGAGGTATGTTCTCTACTGAGGGCCCTCTAGTTGGAGGTATGTTCGACTGAGGGACCTCTAGTTGGAGGTATGTTCTCTACTGAGGGCCCTCTAGTTGGAGGTATGTTCGACTGAGGGACCTCTAGTTGGAGGTATGTTCTCTACTGAGGGCCCTCTAGTTGGAGGTATGTTCGACTGAGGGATCTCTAGTTGGAGGTATGTTCTACTGAGGGCCCCCATTGTAACCGCGACAATGAAAGAGTAAAAGATGGCCAGTCAGCGATCCAGTGACGTGTGTAACGGTATAGTTTTAATGGTCAAGTCAAGTCAAGTCAAGTTTATTGTCACTTCACAGTTTACACAAGTATAAAGCAGTGAGTGAAAATCTTATGTGCAATACCCGACGACAGACAGCAGTTATAAAAATATGTATATATATATACAATATGTATATATAAATCAATGTAATAAAATATACATTGTTGTATGCTATACGCCCTTGTTCAGCAGCCTGATGGCCTGACTGTGGAAGCTATCTCTGAGTCTATTTGTACGGCACTTGATACTGCGGTATCGCCTGCCGGACGGTAACAGTGAATACAGTTAGTGGCTGGGGTGGGCAATGTCTTTTATGATGCGTTTGGCCTTGGCCACGCACCGCTGGTTGTATATATCCAGGAGGGAGGGGAGCTCACCCCCAACGATAAACTGGGCTGTCCGCACCACCCTTTGAAGCGCTCGAGTGCGGTGCAGTTCCCGTACCAGGCGGTGATACACCCTGTAAGAACACTCTCGGTATAGAATGTTCTCAGGATGCGGGGGCCCATGCTGAATTTCCTCAGACGCCTGAGGAAATACAGGCGTTGTTGGGCCCTTTTCACCACGTGTGTGGTGTGCGTGGACCATGTGAGTTCCTCGGAGATGTGCACGCCGAGGAACTTGAAGCTGCTGACCCTCTCTACTGCAACACCGTCGATGGAGATAGGGCTGTGCTCTCCTCTCTTTTTCCTGAAGTCCACGATCAGCTCCTTGGTCTTCTTGACGTTGAGGGCGAGGCTGTTCTCCTGGCACTACTGCTCCAGCGATCCGACCTCCTCCCTGTAGGCTGTCTCGTCGTCGCCGGCGATCAGGCCCATCATTGTCATGTCGTCAGCAAACTTGATGATGACGTTGGAGCTGTGCATAGCCATGCAGTCGTGGGTGTAGAGGGAGTAGAGGAGAGGGCTCAGCACGCATCCCTGGGGGGGCTCCCGTATTGAGGGTCAGTGGCTCTGAGGTGGTGCTGCCCGTCCTCACCACCTGACGGTGGTCCGACAGGAGGTCCAGTATCCAGCTGCACGTGGATGGGGGCACGCCTAGACCTCTAAGCTTGGTGTCGAGCTTGGCAGGAACTATCATGTTGAACGCTGAGCTGTAGTCCACAAACAGCGTTCTCACATAACAGTTCTTTCCCTCCAGGTGGGAGAGGGCAGTGTGGAGGGCCATGGCAATTGCGTCATCCGTGGATCTGTTTTGACGATATGCAAATTGCCATGGGTCCAGCGCGGCAGGTAACACGGAGCAAAAAAAGTCCTTGACCAACCTCTCGAAGCATTTGCTGACAATCGAGGTGAGGGCTACAGGTCTATAGTCATTCAGGCATGTTACCTTGGGTTGTTTAGGGACAGGTGGACATCTTGAAGACCGTGGGAACAACAGCCTGGGACAGGGAGAGGTTGAAGATGTCTGCAAAGACTCCTGCCAACTGCGCCTGCGTAAGCTCTGAGGACGCGGCCCGGGATGTCGTCGGGGCCTGCCGCCTTACGGATGTTCAGCCGCTTGAAGGTGCGGCGTACATCCGCCAACGAGATGCTCAGCTGGCTGGTCTCCTCAGGCGCCGCTGGCTTCGGCGGGCTGCCGTTCACGTCGAACCGAGCAAAAAAAGTATTTAGCTCTCCTGGGAGGGAGGTAGAGGAGTTCTCTACACAAGTGGTTCTCTCTCTGAAGTTCGTTACCGTCTGTAGCCCCTGCCACATACCCCTCACGTCGTGGCTGTTGAATTTCTCCTCCACTCTGACCTTATACTCCCGCTTGGCAGTGACGATGGTCTTACGGAGGTCGTAACGGGCTCTCGTATATTCCTCCATATTCCCGGAGCCAAAGGCGGCGTT
>CM051013.1:1133400-1138400 GCA_027704905.1 Muraenolepis orangiensis | reverse complement strand
ACATGATATATGCTCCTGGGCTCCTGGGCTCTGAGGGGCTCCTGGGCTCTGAGGGGCTCCTGGGCTCCGAGGGGCTCCTGGGCTCTGAGGGGCTCCTGGGCTCTGAGGGGCTCCTGGGCTCCTGGGCTCTGAGGGGCTCCTGGGCTCTGAAGGGCTCCTGGGCTCTGAGGGGCTCCTGGGCTCCTGGGCTCTGAGGGGCTCCTGGGCTCCTGGGCTCCGAGGGGCTCCTGGGCTCCTGGGCTCCGAGGGGCTCCTGGGCTCTGAGGGGCTCCTGGGCTCCTGGGCTCTGAGGGGCTCCTGGGCTCCTGGGCTCCTGGGCTCCGAGGGGCTCCTGGGCTCCGAGGGGCTCCTGGGCTCTGAGGGGCTCCTGGGCTCCTGGGCTCTGAGGGGCTCCTGGGCTCTGAGGGGCTCCTGGGCTCTGAGGGGCTCCTGGGCTCCTGGGCTCCGAGGGGCTCCTGGGCTCCGAGGGGCTCCTGGGCTCTGAGGGGCTCCTGGGCTCTGAGGGGCTCCTGGGCTCCGAGGTCAGACGACTCCATAAACAACTAAAACAAAAGAAAAGTGCGTTAAAACATGACTCCATTACACTTTACTGTTTTTAGAAAGTAGCATCCTGACGTTGGCTATTGTTATCAAGGCTAATATCGGCTAACAGAAGCCTAGCAATAATAGCTAGGCATAATTCAAATTCTGATGAGGAACATAACATTGATGTGATAATGAGTAGCTCGCTAAACAGATTAGAAATGCAAAGCTGGTTGGCAACACGGGAAAGTAAACTTACCAGGACCAGAGTGACAGCAGCGGATCATCAGTTTGTTATCGATTAGCTCCTCGGTTCTGTCCCCCGCTGAAGACATCTCGCGCTGTAGTTTTTCTAATAGCGGTTTGTTCTAGAAGCTCCTCTAGTTTATTGTGACCTTCTGTGGAGGACCACCATGAAGGAGGCCGTTTGTTTCCTCCACGGATCACTGCTGCTTCGCCTTCACGTCCATGGCGAATTTTAGTGATTTAAAAAATGGCGGTCAAAAACTTTGAGTTTGTCCGATAAGCCCCGCCCCCAGTCCCTGACGTAGTGGAGCTTGCTGGGCTAGCCCAGCTTTGATGTGGGGCCGCTCAGGAACCAGTTTACCGGGCCAGAAAGTGGTTCCTTCGCGGTGGAAACGCAAACAACTGGTTCGAGATTAGGCCCAAGCTCCGAACCAGCCCTCAAAACAGCTTGGTGGAAACACGGTATCAGTGGCTTTTGATAGCTCTCATCTGCTTACGCTCTCTCTCTCTCTCTCTCTCTCTCTCTCTCTCTCTCTCTCTCTCTCTCTCTCTCTCTCTCTCTCTCTCTCTCTCCCTCTCGGATCAATCCACTGGCAGCAACATTAACATTCTAAAGTGTTCTCCTTGGTAACAGAAGAAGCAACCACAGCATCCCTTCATCATATGAATGGCGGACAGGCTTCCTGCTGGGGTGGATAGATCCCTATTTTAACGGTACATCTCTCCCTAGAGTAACAGCCGAGCACTGTTATAGTGGTACATCTCTCCCCAGAGTAACAGCTCATCCCTGTTATAGTGGTACATCTCTCCCCAGAGTAACAGCTCATCCCTGTTATAGTGGTACATCTCTCCCCAGAGTAACATCTGGGTAGATGTGTGGGAGTACTTGGGGCGGTTGAACACCAGGCGAGCTGCAGCTTTCTGAATGAGCTCCAGGGGCCTGATGGCAAATGCCGGGGCGCCAGCAAGGAGGGAGTTGCAGTAAACCAGACGGGAGATGACTAGAGCCTGGATGAGCACCTGTCAGCCTTTTCAGTGAGAAAAGGCCGAATCCTCCTGATGTTGTAGAGGAGGAATCTGCAGGAGCGTGTCACCGATGCAATGTTTGCCGAGAATGACAATTGGTCGTCCAGGGTCACACCCAGATTCCTTGCGGTCTGAGTAGGTGTCACCACAGCATCATCAAAGTCTATGAACAGCATTCTCACGTGGGTGTTGCTCTCATCCGGTGGGAGAGAGCGGAGTAAAGAGTTGAGGAAATGGCGTCCTCCGTGCTCCTGTTCTCACGGTAGGCAAATTGGTACTTATCCAGTGAGGGTGACAGGCCAGATTTGAGGAGAGCCAGGACCAGCCTCTCGAAGCACTTCATGATGATGGGGGTGAGGGCAACAGGGCGGAAGTCGTTCAGGCTCGCTGCAGAGGAGTGTTTTGGCACTGGCACAATGGAGGTGGTTTTAAAGCACATGGGGACAACTGCCTGAGCTAGTGACAAGTTGAAAATGTCAGTAAGGACCTCGGTCAGCTGCTCAGCGCAGTTCCTGAGCACGCCACCGGGGATGCCATCAGCCTTAAGCACTACCTGACCACTTGATTAACAATAGACCAATGAATGAAGCACAACTTATTTGCTCTACTTATTAACACTCTAGTTACACTTAGTATCAACCTGACAAACTCGAGTTACAGATAGTATCACCTGATAAACCTGACAAACTCGAGTTACAGTTAGTATCAACCTGGTAAGCAACTAAATATACTCAGACTACACTTCAACACTTGGCTAACAATGGACTAATGATTAAAGTACAACTTACTTTCAAAACTCTAGTTACAGTTAGTATCAACCTGATTAGCAACACAAATATACTCAGACTATTCCAGATGGGTCAAGAAGTTCAGTCCCTCCAGTAGTTGTTATAGTGGTACATCTCTCACACGTTGTTACTTTGATGTACTAGATCAACCTTATTTACACTTTCCGGTGCAAGGCACGTGTACAGACCCAGACTCGTGGTTAGCAGAAACCTTCCTGGTTCTTAGAAAATATTAAGTACAAAATGTAACTTACGGAGACATAATTGTGAGATTGCTGTTTTTTTTGTCTTGCTCCTGGCAGGAAGTACAATGGAATGCTTACTCCCCATTCCCTCCCGCAGTTTGAATTTACTACAATTTAACACTATATGCTAAACTATGTACTATACTTATACTATTGAAATTGAATTTACAGTGCAAAAATTACAGTGAAAGGATTTACAGTGCGTTGGCCTCAGGTCACTGAGTCTCCACTGTCCACTGTCCACTGTCTCCACTGTCCCCTCTCACGATATGAGATAAGACCTCAGACCAAACAAAACACTCTTTGAGTTGAAATGTGTCCTTGTCCTACTCTGTACATGGGAAACATTTAGTATATTCTGGAAGTTAATGAAGTTTGACTTTTGGTTAGCTCATCATTCCTTTCTTTGGATAGTTTGCCGTGTTTTTGTGTAGTCTAACAACAGCTTTTTGTTATCACCCAATCATGTCATAAGTTCCTGAAAATGTAATAACATTTTCATTCATCAAGTTCCTTATGACGGTAAATGTCCACTGACATATCCACCTACATGAGGGTAGGTGGATGTAGGTGGAACACACCCTGATCACCTTTATCACCCTGATCACCCTTATCACCCTGATCACCCTTATCACCCTGATCACCTTTATCACCCTGATCATCTTTATCACCCTTATCACCCTGATCACCTTTATCACCCTGATCACCTTTATCACCCTGATCACCTTTATCACCCTGATCACCCTTATCACCCTGATCACCTTTATCACCCTGATCACCTTTATCACCTTTATCACCCTGATCACCCTGATCACGCTTATCACCCTGATAACCCTTATCACCTTAATAACCCTTATCACCCTTATAACCCTTATAACCGTTATCACCCTTATCACCCTTATAACCGTTATCACCCTTATCACCCTTATCACCCTGATAACCCTTATCACCTTTATAACCCTTATCACCCTGATCACCCTGATCACCCTTATCACCCTTATCACCTTTATAACCCTTATCACCCTGATAACCCTTATCACCCTGATAACCCTTATCACCCTTATCACCCTTATTACCCTTATCACCCTTATCACCCTTATCACCCTGATAACCCTTATCACCCTGATAACCCTTATCACCCTTATAACCCTGATAACCCTTATAACCCTTATTACCCTTATCACTCTTATCACCCTTATCACCCTGATAACCCTTATCACCCTGATAACCCTTATCACCCTTATCACCCTGATAACCCTTATCACCCTGATAACCCTTATCACCCTTATCACCCTGATAACCCTTATCACCCTGATAACCCTTATCACCCTGATAACCCTTATCACCCTTATCACCCTGATAACCCTTATCACCCTGATAACCCTTATCACCCTGATAACCCTTATCACCCTTATCACCCTGATAACCCTTATCACCCTGATAACCCTTATCACCCTTATAACCCTGATAACCCTTATAACCCTTATTACCCTTATCACTCTTATCACCCTTATCACCCTGATAACCCTTATCACCCTGATAACCCTTATCACCCTGATCACCCTGATAACCCTTATCACCCTGATAACCCTTATCACCCTTATAACCCTTATCACCCTGATAACCCTTATCACCCTTATCACCCTGATAACCCTGATAACCCTTATCACCCTTATAACCCTTATCACCCTGATAACCCTTATCACCCTTATCACCCTGATAACCCTGATAACCTTTGTGTTGGTTTATGTCAGGTGTCATGTGGTGTAATATGTGTTATGAATGACCCCCTTCTAATGAAGTTTGACCCCAGTTTGCTGTGTTGGATTGTGGTTGTTTTCCCGAGGCAGTGTTTGTTGTGGAACTCTGTGGTCCAGACAGTGAGGCCCCGGGCCCCCAGTGCTGCTCAGAAGCCTCATCGGGGGGGGGGGGCCATGGCCCCCTCCTCCCTGGGATGGTCCCCCAGGGAGGAGAACCAGGGGGGAGGTATCTGCATAGGGTTGCATGGTGCTCAGAGTCTACATGTTAACCTAATGCTCATTCTAACCATAAATATTATATATATATATTATATATATAATATTTCCTTCATATATATCATTGTTAAATTCCTATAACAGAAAATGTACAACTCTGGACTGAAAATGAACGTACTTTTGCATTATCCGTCAAA
>CM051013.1:1125900-1128400 GCA_027704905.1 Muraenolepis orangiensis | reverse complement strand
CATATAGCGATGTAGAGGAACCTTATTGGTTCATATAGCGATGTAGAGGATCTTATTGGTTCATATAGCGATGTAGAGGAACCTTATTGGTTCATATAGCGATGTAGAGGATCTTATTGGTTCATATAGCGATGTAGAGGATCTTATTGGTTCATACAGTGACGTAGAAGAACCTGATTGGTTAATAAGGATAATATATTCATAGTGTAGTAGACATGTTAAGTCCAAACACTAGACCTTGTGTTTGGGGGAGTGTCTGGTTGTCGGGCAGGTAGCTGAAAACACAACCTTGTCATGTTTCTATTGTTGTCTTGATGGTCCTTGGTGGACCAGGAGGTCACAGAGGAATGAAACATGACCAACAGAAGAGTAGCAGCAGGAGAACCCAGGGAACCTCCTGTAGGTTCCACTGTCATTAAGACCTGGACATGTCTTAGGCCACAGTGAGAAGACTTCTTATAAAATACCTACAAGGAAGATTTTTGTGAAACATCAGTGGAAAGAAGACATTAATGAAACAGGAAGTTCACACGTCTCTCTTTGTCCTCCTCTGTCCTCTTTCCTCTGTCCTCTTTCCTCTGTCCTCTTTCCTCTTTCCTCTGTCCTCTTTCCTCTTTCCTCTGTCCTCTTTCCTCTTTCCTCTGTCCTCTTTCCTCTTTCCTCTGTCCTCTGTCCTCTGTTCTCTGTCCTCTGTTCTCTGGTTTTTCATCAGATGGGAAATGCCTCAGAAACCATTCTGCTCATCTCAAGAATATCCAAAGTGAACGACTACCTCATGGGCTCCATCTACACCGTGTTTGGTGAGTCTGTGTGTTCTGTGACTGACACGTCTGGCACCTCCTCCTCCTTCACCTCCTCCTCCTTCACCTCCTCCTCCTCCTTGGGAAAAACTGAACTCAACTATTAAACGGTGAACCAAAGAATGAATGAATGAAAGCTCTTGTTCTTCTAATCCTCCTCCTCCCTCCTCCTCCTCCTCCTCCTCCTCCTCCTCCTCCTCCTCCTCCTCCTCCTCCTCCTCCTCCTCCTCCAGGTGTGCTGTCTCTGCTGGGGAACGGCCTCCTGCTCTTCGTGGCCTACAGGAAGAAGTCCTCCCTGAAGCCTACTGAGTTCTTTGTGGTCAACTTGGCCATCAGTGACCTCAGCATGACTGCCAGCCTGTTCCCACTGGCCATCCCCTCAGCGCTGGCTCACAGGTGAGCCGTTTGGCCACGCCCCCTCCGACCTCGGGGTCTTCTGTGCTCAACCTGTGGCCCTCATGCCTCACCTCCTGTCTCGCCTGTTCCTGGCTTGTTTGTCCTCCATATTCTCTTCTTTATGTCTGTCAAACGAAGAGTTGACATGTTAGCTTCTAGACGCTATAACATGCAGGGCTTGACATTAACTTGTTGTCTCACCAGCCGCTGTGGCCAGTGGTTAACCAAAGTCACCTGTGGCCACGCATTATCCCAGCCAAACCCCGCCCCTTGAAGTGGATGGGCCAATGGAATGAGCACCCAGTGCTCATGGGAGTTGGAGTTTCATGAAGTATCACCTCCAATTGACGTCATTGTTTTAGACGTCTTTCTAAAATACAATGATTTTGTTTTAATAGTCAAATTAACCACCGTGGTCAAAATCCAAATGTCTGGTAAGAGTGATGGAGTTAGAAGTCACTGACCAATTCAGTGTTATGGTACGTCAAATCCTGGTGACATGGTGACCGTCTGGAGGAGGAACCTTATGGAGCGGTCTCACCTCACCTGACGGTCTGGAGGAGGAACCTTATGGAGCGGTCTCACCTCACCTGACGGTCTGGAGGAGGAACCTTATGGAGCGGTCTCACCTCACCTGACCGTCTGGAGGAGGAACCTTATGGAGCGGTCTCATCTCACCTGACGGTCTGGAGGAGGAACCTTATGGAGCGGTCTCATCTCACCTGACCGTCTGGAGGAGGAACCTTATGGAGCGGTCTCACCTCACCTGACGGTCTGGAGGAGGAACCTTATGGAGCGGTCTCACCTCACCTGACGGTCTGGAGGAGGAACCTTATGGAGCGGTCTCACCTCACCTGACGGTCTGGAGGAGGAACCTTATGGAGCGGTCTCACCTCACCTGACGGTCTGGAGGAGGAACCTTATGGAGCGGTCTCACCTCACCTGACGGTCTGGAGGAGGAACCTTATGGAGCGGTCTCACCTCACCTGACGGTCTGGAGGAGGAACCTTATGGAGCGGTCTCATCTCACCTGACCGTCTGGAGGAGGAACCTTATGGAGCGGTCTCACCTCACATGACGGTCTGGAGGAGGAACCTTATGGAGCGGTCTCACCTCACCTGACGGTCTGGAGGAGGAACCTTATGGAGCGGTCTCACCTCACCTGACGGTCTGGAGGAGGAACCTTATGGAGCGGTCTCACCTCACCTGACCGTCTGGAGGAGGAACCTTATGGAGCGGTCTCACCTCACCTGACCGTCTGGAGGAGGAACCTTATGGAGCGGTCTCACCTCACCTGACGGTCT
>CM051013.1:1065900-1120900 GCA_027704905.1 Muraenolepis orangiensis | reverse complement strand
GGACAGGAAGCTCTACCCTGATCCTTCCTCTTAGGACAGGAAGCACTACCCTGACTCTTCCTCTTAGTTTAGGAAGCTCTACCCTGATCCTTCCTCTTAGGACAGGACGCTGTACCCTGATCCTTCCTCTTAGTTCAGGAACTGAACTGAACTGACTTATTCTATCATTTGGACACTTGAATCCTACAGACAGGTAGTGTTGAGTGGTGAGTCTTGCTCAAGGACGCCTGTATCTCTGTAGCTCTGTTGTACACAAAACACAAATGCCTTCAGCCGGGAGTCCAAGAGTCCAACAGCCACTAGACCCCCGTGTGTCCCTCTGGGACGCCCATGTGTCGGTGAGGTGATGTCTGTGACAGAGTTGATGGGGACCAAGATTGTCCTGTGGGTGTGTGGACCTGCTGATGCCTCAAGGTGAGGAACTCAACACCAACTGGAGGTGATGCTCTAGTTCTCCCACCCGCATGGATGTCATTGATAACAGCATTAGGGGATTATTGAAGAACTTGAGAATGAACCAGACTGAGGCAGGAGGACACACCATATGTTTCAAATCAATACAAGGAAGGAAGATGGATTTGTTGTGTGGACGCTGGGCACCAATTTGGTACCCTCATGCTAACTGATGGAGATAGATTTTTGACAATAGAGCTGTTGTACATCGCCAGCCAATAACGGTCACACGGATTGGATTTGTTGTAATCATTGACACACATACACACACACACACACACACACACACACACACATTGACAGAATGTAATTTACGACAGAGAGAGAGCAAGAGAAAGAGAGAGAGCGAGAGGGAGGGGGAGAGAGAGAGAGAGAGAGAGAGAGAGAGAGAGAGAGAGAGAGAGAGAGAGAGAGAGAGAGAGGGACAGAGAGAGAGAGAGAGAGAGAGAGAGAGAGAGAGAGAGAGAGAGAGAGAGAGAGAGAGAGAGAGAGAGAGAGAGAGAGAGAGAGAGAGAGAGCGAGAGAGAGAGAGAGAGAGAGAGAGAGCGCGAGAGGGAGGGGGGGAGAGAGCGAGAGAGAGAGAGAGAGAGAGAGAGAGAGAGAGAGAGAGAGCGCGAGAGGGAGGGGGGGAGAGAGAGAGAGAGAGAGAGAGAGAGAGAGAGAGAGAGAGAGAGAGAGAGAGAGAGAGAGAGAGAGAGAGAGAGAGAGAGAGAGAGAGAGAGAGAGAGAGAGCTGCGTGGGAGAGAGCAGCATGTATACACGCCTACAGAAGGTCTTTACGTGCTGGGGGCCCGCTCTACTCCTTGCTAACCAATCCCATTTCAGAAGGGTGTTGGTTGGACGGCCCGCCTCCTCCTGCACACATCAGAGTGGGAGGAGCCATCTAGCCACCTGACGACCACCTGGGCGCACACTTGACATGTTTAGTGAATTACACACTGGACGACTGGACGCACGTCTGACATCACGTGCACACCTCTTTGAGTGGCTGGTTCACTGCTACTCTATTCCCTATTGTCCTTTCAACAAGCGCCTCACAATCTGCGAGCTTCCCTTCACTTGATATTTAGACTTGTTCATTCTGGTATATGCCATGTGTTTATGTAAATACTTATATTTACATACGTATTTTTTATATATATATTTTTGGGTTACAAACCTTACATCGTATATATATATATACTGTACATATATATATATATACAGTATTTATATATATATATATATACTGTACATATATATATATACAGTATTTATATATATATATATACTGTACATATATATATACAGTATTTATACTATACTGTATATATATATATATACTGTACATATATATATATACAGTATTTATATATATATATATATACTGTACATATATATATATACAGTATTTATATATATATATATATACTGTACATATATATACAGTATTTATACTATACTGTATATAAATATACATTCAGCTTAGCTTATTAATGTACTTAGTATTATTAATGATCTCTCACAGCCCATGGCAAGGCATTTTAAAGCAGGGAACTAAACAAAAGGCAATTATGTTTTTTAATTTAAACAATTATTATTAACTATCGCATGAGACCAAAATGTCGAAATATATGAATTTAACAGGTGAATTATTTATACATTATAGTGGATACTCTTATGCATATGGTTATTTTTTTCTATTTGTATTAAATAATTTGCATAATTGGCATCACTTCTCCGAATCACTATGATTTTGGGAAGGACTTATATACATGACACATGACTTATAAACATGATACATGACTTATATACATGACACATGACTTATAAACATGATACATGGCCTATAAACATGATACATTGCTTATAGATATGATACATGGCTTATAAACATGATACATGGCTTATAGACATGATACATGGCTTATAGATATGATACATGGCTTATAGACATGATACATGGCTTATAGACATGATACATGGCTTATAGACATGATACATGACTTATATACATGACACATGACTTATAAACATGATACATGACTTATATACATGACACATGACTTATAAACATGATACATGGCTTATAGACATGATACATGGCCTATAAACATGATACATTGCTTATAGACATGATACATGGCTTATAGACATGATACATGGCTTATAGACATGATACATGACTTATATACATGACACATGACTTATAAACATGATACATGACTTATATACATGACACATGACTTATAAACATGATACATGGCTTATAGACATGATACATGGCCTATAAACATGATACATTGCTTATAGATATGATACATGGCTTATAAACATGATACATGGCTTATAAACATGATACATGGCTTATATATATGATACATGGCTTATAAACATGATACATGGCTTATAAACATGATACAAGTCAAGTCAAGTCAAGTCAAGTTTATTGTCACTTCACAGTTTACAGTTTAGTATAAAGCAGTGATGTGAAATTCTTGTGTGCAATACCCGACGACAGACAGCAGTTATAAAATAAGATAAAATAAAAATAGATAAAAAATTGAATAAAAAATAGAATAAAGAATATAAAATAAAAATAAAAAATGCAATTTATAAAATGCAAAAATCAGCACAGAAAAGAGCAATATATATATATAAATCAATGTAATAAAATATACATTGTTATATGTTATACGCCCTTGTTTAGCAGCCTGATGGCCTGACTGTGGAAGCTATCTCTAAGCCTATTTGTACGACACTTGATACTGCGGTATCGCCTGCCTGACGGTAATAGTGAGTAAAGTTCGTGGCTGGGGTGGGCAATGTCTTTTATAATTCTTTTGGCCTTGGCCACGCACCGCTGGTTGTAAATGTCCAGGAGGGAAGGGAGCTCACCTCCAACGATATACTGGGCCGTCCGCACCACCCTTTGAAGCGCTCTGCGCTCGAGTGCCGTGCAGTTCCCGTACCAGGCGGTGATACACCCTGTCAGAACACTCTCGATGCATGGCTTATAGACATGATGCATGGCTTATAGACATGATACATGGCTTATAGACATGATGCATGGCTTATAGACATGATACATGGCTTATAGACATGATACATGGCTTATAGACATGATACATGGCTTATAGATATGATACATGGCTTATAGACATGATACATGGCTTATAGACATGATACATGGCTTATAGATATGATACATGGCTTATAGACATGATACATGGCTTATAGACATGATACATGGCTTATAGACATGATACATGGCTTATAGACATGATGCATGGCTTATAGATATGATACATGGCTTATATATATGATACATGGCTTATAGACATGATACATGGCTTATAGACATGATACATGGCTTATAAACATGATACATGGCTTATATATATGATACATGGCTTATAGACATGATGCATGGCTTATATACATGATACATGGCTAATAGACATGATACATGGCTTATAGACATGATACATGGCTTATATATATGATACATGGCTTATAGACATGATACATGGCTTATAGACATGATACATGGCTTATAGACATGATACATGGCTTATAGACATGATACATGGCTTATAGACATGATACATGGCTTATAGACATGATACATGGCTTATAAACATGATACATGGCTTATAGATATGATACATGGCTTATAGACATGATACATGGCTTATAGATATGATACATGGCTTATAAACATGATACATGGCTTATATATATGATACATGGCTTATAGACATGATACATGGCTTATAGACATGATACACGGCTTATAGATATGATACATGGCTTATAGACATGATACATGGCTTATAGACATGATACATGGCTTATAAACATGATACATCGCTTATAGATATGATACATGGCTTATATACACGATACATGGCTTATAAACATGATACATGGCTTATAGATATGATACATGGCTTATAGACATGATACATGACTTATAGACATGATACATGGCTTATAGATATGATACATGGCTTATAGACATGATACATGGCTTATAAACATGATACATGGCTTATAGACATGATACATGGCTTATAGATATGATACATGGCTTATAAACATGATACATGGCTTATAGACATAATACATGGCTTATAGACATGATACATGGCTTATAGATATGATACATGGCTTATAAACATGATACATGGCTTATAGACATGATACATGGCTTATAGATATGATACATGGCTTATAAACATGATACATGGCTTATAGACATAATACATGGCTTATAGACATGATACATGGCTTATAGACATGATACATGGCTTATAGATATGATACATGGCTTATAAACATGATACATGGCTTATAGACATGATACATGGCTTATAGACATGATACATGGCTTATAGACATGATACATGGCTTGTAGACATGATACATGGCTTATAAACATGATACATGGCTTATAGATATGATACATGGCTTATAGACATGATACATGGCTTATAGACATGATACATGGTTTATAGACATGATACATGGCTTATAGACATGATACATGGCTTATATACATGATACATGGCTTATAGATATGATACATGGCTTATATACATGATACATGGCTTATAAACATGATACATGGCTTATAGATATGATACATGGCTTATAGACATGATACATGGCTTATAGACATGATACATGGCTTATAGACATGATACATGGCTTATATATATGATACATGGCTTATAGACATGATACATGGCTTATAGATATGATACATGGCTTCAATAAATGGGGACTTCTTAAAGATGTAGTGATGGCATTTGTAAAACACAATACTATAAAAATACTATACACCATAAAAATGACAATTGACTTCCACTATTAGGCAGGTAATTCACATACATATGCTGTGTTTAAACAGCTCCAGTTCTAGTCAAGGAGAAAATAAGACAATAAAACCCAACCGGCTGTGAGAACATCCAGAGACTAATCTCTGAGCTCCAGAGACTAAACGGATCTCTCACAACACGGTTTGAAATGGAGATGAGCTTAAATAATGAGCTCTGCTCCTGTAAACAACAACATATTAATTAGGGAAGCAGTTGACCTTGCTGTGTTTTTGTTCCTTATGTAATATATTTACTCATATTTCTTAAGGCAAAAGCCACTCAAAGGCAGAAAAAGAGACATTGACCCAAATAACATGCAGTACAACATGCTTAACAAAAACACATTTCTAGGTGTAACAAAAGTGAGTGAGAAAATCTAATATTAAACGTTATTTCTCTCGTGATTTGTGGACCGTATCCCTTTATGATGACTCATGTGTCTTGGGCTGCTATGTGTCTTAGCAGCAGAAAGGTTACGGAAAGGAAAGGGCAGAGAGATGAGCTGTGGGTTGCCAGGTCAACTCCTCGGGGAATGTTGGCTCAATAAGGATTACGGGATGGGAATTCATCAGATTAAATAGGACCTTCAGCTAAGCTCTGTCAACACATGCCACACACCCAGCTCCGGGGAGAGAAGGCCCTGTTCACTGGGATCAACTGGATGTCAGTGAGGGATCAAAAATTGAGCCACACATCTGTTCAATATCCCATCCCCAGAATATGCCAGATATTGAGTGTTGGGACAAAAATTTTGTCAGTTGGTTTTAATGTAAAACTGATTATTGATCCGATTCTCTGAGATTTAGGGCATTCTGCAACATTCAATCGTAAGTCCTCTCCTCTCCTCATATCTCATTGTGGGACATTCAAGGGACCAGCAGAAGAGGAGCTCAGGGTCAGAGACTGGCAGGGTGGGAAATATCTAAATGTGCTCTTCCAAGAACAGCTTTAGAACAATTCTAGAGCAAGGCTGGCAGTAAGTGGCCTGACACCGCCAGACCAACCTCTCAGTTAATCTAGAACCTCTCAGTTAATCTTGAACCTCTCAGTTCATCTAGAACCTCTCAGTTAATTTAGAACCTCTCAGTTAATTTAGTCAAGAACCTCTCAGTTCATTTAGTACCTATCCGTTCATTTAGAACCTCTCAGTTCATCTAGAACCTCTCAGTTCATCTAGAACCTCTCAGTTAATTTAGAACCTCTCAGTTAATTTAGAACCTCTCAGTTAATTTAGTCAAGAACCTCTCAGTTCATTTAGTACCTATCCGTTCATTTAGAACCTCTCAGATCATCTAGAACCTCTCAGTTCATCTAGAACCTCTCAGTTAATTTAGAACCTCTCAGTTAATTTAGAACCTCTCAGTTAATTTAGTCAAGAACCTCTCAGTTCATTTAGAACCTCTCAGTTCATCTAGAACCTCTCAGTTAATTTAGAACCTCTCAGTTCATTTAGTCAAGAACCTCTCAGTTCATTTAGAACCTCTCAGTTCATTTAGTACCTATCAGTTCATTTAGAACCTCTCAGTTCATTTAGTACCTATCACTTCATTTAGAACCTCTCAGTTAATTTAGTACCTATCAGTTCATTTAGAACCTCTCAGTTAATTTAGTACCTATCAGTTCATTTAGAACCTCTCAGTTCATTTAGTACCTATCACTTCATTTAGAACCTCTCAGTTCATTTAGTACCTATCAGTTCATTTAGAACCTCTCAGTTCATTTAGTACCTATCACTTCATTTAGAACCTCTCAGTTCATTTAGTACCTATCACTTCATTTAGAACCTCTCAGTTCATTTAGTACCTATCACTTCATTTTGTCTGATACCTCTCAGTTCATTTAGAACCTCTCAGTTCATTTCTGATTTCCAGAGACGTTATCAACGGGTGCAGACCAAAATTCCTCTGAGTGCAATTGGATAGACCTACAACCAATCAACTAATTGACCGATAGACCTACAACCAATCAGAGACCTGCAACCAATCAACTAATTGATCGATAGACCTACAACCAATCAGAGCAACGAAAGCATGTGACGTAGCACGACCAACCCCTTTGTCATGGCCACACTTCATTGGCTGCCTATCAAATTCAAGTTTGATTTTAAGGTCTCCCAGACCACGTTCGTAAGACATCGCATGGTCAGGCCCCTGTTTACTTTGGAGAACCTCCGTCCCCACAGGAGACAGTGGACTCTGAGGTCTTCGGACCAGGACCCCACCTCTAGGCCCTGAGGTCCTCAGACCAGGACCCCACCACTAGGGTCCTGAGGTCCTCGGACCAGGACCCCACCTCTAGGCCCTGAGGTCCTCAGACCAGGACCCCACTGCTAGGGCCCTGAGATCTTCGGACCTGTCACTGTACTGCCTGTGTTTTCAGATTATGTTTGAATACCCTACTGTTTTATGGAGGGGTCTAAACGTATAGCACGTATAGTATAAGAAGTCCTTTATTCTCAGCGTAAACTTATTTTATCATCATAGTCCATGAAAGTATTCTACTCATTCTTTATGCTCTTGATTCACTGTATAACACACACACACACACACACACACAAGTATATTTCCTGGGGCTGTTCCATGTAAGTGGAACAAACTGATTACTTCAGAGTCGATGACTTTCTGAGCCCATGGCCGGCTAAAAGAAGTAGCAAAAGAAACACAGGCTTTTAAGAGTGGATCAAGGGTAGAGAGCCGTATAATCTACTCTGCAAAAGTTCTCTTTGCAAAATGGCGTGTCCTTCAAGTGAAGCTATGAAGCCGCTTCATATGTGGCACACACCACGTGGCACTTACTGCTACACTGTCAGTACCACAGAACACACAGACGCTCGGCTGGCAGCCTGGAGCCAGCGGAACCACTTGATTTAATACACAGGGCCACCCCTTTTCTCATTTTAGGATAACTTCGGTTTTGTTCAACCTTCAACCATATTTCTGCGTTTATCTGACTCATGTGGGTTTTTGGTCCATTACTGCCCAACAACCCACAAAATGTCTTCTGTCTTCTGCACCTCTAAAACTGCTTGTTTTTGCCACTGACAGCTGAAATTGTTCTTATAAGTGTCTGACTACATTATGGAAAGGATCCATACAGAGAAATACAACTTTTTTCTTTACCTTTGGCTAGAAAGAAAGAGACTACAGAAAGAGTAGCTTAGCGTTATCTAGAAGATTTTCAAAGTAATGGATGCTTTTATATTGCGCTTTATCCAAAGCGCCTTACAAGTCATGGCGTGTCCATGACTTTCACCCGTTCATACACACATTCAACCACAAACAGCGGAGTCAGCCAGCACGTCAGAAGCCGTTTGAGTTGTCTTGCTCACTGACACCTCAACAGTTAGTTTTGCTAGGAGGAGCGGGGGATTGAACCAGCTAATATTTAGCTGATATCGAGAATGTGAGATTTCAGAGCAATTCTTCTGTAGGAGACTCGGTTAGACAATAACAAACAGACCGGATCAAGCCAAAGGTCAAGGAAAAATGGTCCACGCACACCACACACGTGGTGAAAAGGGCCCAACAACGCCTGTATTTTCTCAGGCGTCTGAAGAAATTCAGCATGGGCCCCCGGAGAACATTCTACAACGGCACCATCGAGAGTGTTCTTACAGGGTGTATCACCGCCTGGTACAGGAACTGCACTGCACTCGAGCGCAGAGCGCTTCAAAGGGTGGTGCGGACGGCCCAGTATATCGTTGGAGGTGAGCTCCCCTCCCTCCTGGATATTTACAACCAGCGGTGCGTGGCCAAGGCCAAACAAATTATAAAAGACATTGCCCACCAGCCACGAACTGTACTCACTATTACCGTCAGGCAGGCGATACCGCAGTATCAAGTGCCGTACAAATAGGCTTAGAGATAGCTTCCACAGTCAGGCCATCAGGCTGCTGAACAAGGGCGTATAACATATAACAATGTATATTTTATTACATTGATTTATATATACATATTGCTCTTTTCTGTGCTGATTTTTGCATTTTATAAATTGCATTTTTATTTTTTATTTCAAATTTTTAACTTTATTCTATTTTTATTCTATTTTTATCTATTTTTATCTTATTTTATAACTGCTGTCTGTCGTCGGGTATTGCACACAAGATTTTCACATCACTGCTTTATACTTGTGTAAACTGTGAAGTGACAATAAACTGGACTTGACTTGACTTGAAAAAGTGATATTTATCTGTAGGGATTCGTTAGACACAAAATTATGGGAATATATTGTTCTTCAGTGTCCTCTTTCCAAGTTTCCCACGCAATCTTATGAAGCTTTACTAACAGTCTCTTAGGGGACCGTATCTATAACTCTCGTTACTCAAAGTCATTCCTTATTATTATTAACCAGGCCATAGGCTGCAGCGGTGTATTGTACTGAATATTTATCCCATTATCCTTCCTATGTCCTAAATATGTCGGTATCTGTGGGTAATGTGTGTCTCCCTCTCTCTGTTTCTCTCTCTGTACCAACAGGTAACAAGTTCTCCTACTGGCATGCCTGTGTGATGGTGGCAGGGGTGTGGAGCTACGCCCTGGTGTTCGCCGTGGGCCCCCTGAGCGGATGGGGCCAGTACGGCGCCGAGCCCTACGGCACGGCATGCTGCATCGACTGGAACCGCCCCAGCCAGAGCTCGGTGGCCATGAGCTACATCATATGCCTGTTCTTCTTCTGCTACGTGGTCCCCTGCACCGTCATCTTCCTGTCCTACTACTTCATCCTGATGACGGTGAGGGGCTCCCGCCAGGCCATGCAGCAGCACATGTCTCCGCAGAACAAGATCAGCAACACGCAGACCCTCATTGTTAAGGTAACCGCATGTCTAACTCTCTGAGGTTCACTAGAGGGGTTGTTGAGGCCTATGGCCCCAAACGGGTGCATGCTTGGACCCAGCTGTGGAGGCACCTTTTGGCCCAGGACCAAACTTTAGCCTAACCCTAACCCTATTCCCATGTAGAAACAAGAGATGGTTAACTTTACTCTACGTATATTGGTCATCCATTCAGTATTCCCCTTTTCATTCAAGGCATGCAGGTACAGTACAGTATATTTGAGAATTGACCCACCAGGTACTCTGCCTTTGATAACCATTGTGTTAATATATACAGTATACTGTATATCATAAAGTCTTTGTATTTGTGTGTTATGTGTTTCTCCCCAAGCTGTCCGTTGCGGTGTGCATCGGGTTCCTGAGCGCCTGGACTCCCTACGCCATCGTGTCCATGTGGGCGGCCTTCGGACAACCGGAGAACGTGCCGCCGATGGCGTTCGCCCTGGCGGCCATGTTCGCCAAGTCCTCCACCCTTTACAACCCCATCGTCTATCTGGCGTTCAAGCCCAACTTCCGCAGGTCTCTGTGCGGGGGCGTGGCCCAGTTCCGGGGCACGCTGTGCGCCTGCCTGTGTCGACCGGACACCGTCCGGAACGGGGAACAATTACAGCTCAAAGTGGACCACGACTCCACCAGGCTGTACAACGGGCTGTCTGAGATCCAGGGCTCCTGCAGACCCCGTCCCCAGACGGACCCGCTAGACGACACCCCGCAGACAACAGCGAGAATGCTGACCGGGTCACTGGTCAACAAGGTGACGGTGAGTCAGCTCTCCAACGAGGCTCAGAGCGACTTCCTGTAGAAGAAAAAGGGTAAACTGTCAACACACAATGGGGGGAATTTGGAGACAAAGTGTGAAGGACCACAGAGAAGTCAGGAAGTTACTGGGCAGCTACACAGCTAAAGGACAAAGATTGAGTGAAGGAAGAGCTATTTGATGTACTTGGAGATCAAATGGATGTTTATTGCCTCAAATATACAGTACGTTACTGCCAAAAAATGAGCACTTGAAACACAAATAATTGTGTAAAGGTCCACAATCATGCAATCTGATATGTGAATATCAGCCGTCCACAATACTATTTTTCCAGACTGAGAAGCCTCATTAGCTGTTGAAACATTGTTCTCTGGAGAGTAAGTCAACGTTACTATGTTGTTTGAAAATTGATAGTAAATCATGGATTTTACAGATTAGTGGGTAACAAATCGTCATTATTACATGGCTTTGCATCCGTTACGGATCTCATTTGTCAAAATGACTTCCTTGTACCGATTCTGCCACAAATGTAAAATGTAAAAAAAGAAAAGTGCAGTCAGTGCGGAGTAAGTGGATAACAGAAGAGTCACCATAGTACCATAGTACCATAGTACCATAGTACCATAGTACCATAGTACTATGGCAATCACTTGACATGAGTATGTAACTATTGGAGGAACTGTCCTCTTTTTGTTGTGTTTGCACAACAGGAACTAGGAACCATCGTAGTTCCCAGAACGCTGTTTTTAAGGACTTTTTTAGCTCCTACTGCAGAGCAGGTTCTCTCTCTCCAGCTAAGAGGAACCACTGGGAACGTAGGTGTAGGGTGAGTGGTCCAACACAAGCCTATACACCACAGATGACCACCATTTTTAAATACCCTTTAGCTGTGTTTACTGTCAACTATCAAAAACAATGTACAAAAACAGCGCTTTAACGGTAACAGAATGGAAGAAACACTACAGGACACAGACAGTTGGGCCGACAGCCAAGGGAATATAACACATGTTTGATTCGTCCAGCCGAAATGTAAAAATATTCGTGAAAATGGATAAACTTAAGACCACTGCCATATGGGCGTGGTCATGGTATTGAAGGACCATACCTTACATAGTGTCTGACCAATAGGAGATCCCCCTTTGTACATGAAACCGTATGGAGTATCTCTGTGGGTCCTTTGAAGAACAGAACATCTGGCCCTCAGCAGGACATTCAGCAGAGCAGATACTCTTTCTGCTGAAGCTGGCCCCAAGTATGCAGCGCTATGGTAACCACAGTGATCCAGATGCTAGATTAGTGATTGCTAATGGTGATGATGATGATGATGATGATGATGATGATGATGATGATGATGATGAGGGCATGAGTATTCCTGACGTTGAAAGCTCAGTTCACTGCCAGCCATATCGATAATAACTGGTGAAACAACTGAATGGGCAGATTTTTTAAATGGTAAGCATGGGAATTCCGTCCTTACAAAAACGGCGGTTCCCCATTAAGGCTGGCTGCATAATGCATTGCTCTGTATAACATTGAAGCTAGTGCATTAGGGTGACTTCCCTTCTGATGTTCAGGGCATGTTTCAGCCAATGGAATGAAGATAAGCATGAGGGAGACCATTGGAGAACACCATGCACGAATAATCCTAACATCACGTCATCCCAACAGGAAGCACAATGAACAGAACTAAAGCCATATAACTTTACCACACAACAATACCACTATGCACACACACTTTGTTCAAGTTAAGTTAGGGTCCCTTGGTCGCTCCAATGGTGGGACCAGTGGACTACAGGCTCCAGTATCATAGATACTTAAACAGATATGGAAAAGAGTTATGAACTCTAAACAAAGACTTTATTCTGTTGATAAAAAATATAAATACTATGAATCAATCAAGGAAATGTTCTTCTTAGTAAATGATTACAAATATGTAGTTATATAATATATAGTTATAATAGCTAGTAATATTGTTTTAAATGCTTATATATGCTATATGGTACATTTGTACATGTAGATGATATGTGGTTACTGACCTCTATGTGCATGCTACACTGTGCTGAGTTGATATTGTAGTTTTGAATATGATATTATTGATATTATTTATAGAAGAGGAATGAATGAACTTGGTCCATCAAAATGTGCCTCAAGCCGTTGAAGGTGGAATAGATCAGTGGGTTTGTTCTCAGGACCGTCTGCATAACCACGTTAGGGCTGATCTTAGTAAAGGAATCGTAACACCAGAATCACCACAGGTTTGCCTTAGCTCCGTACAATATTTTTATTTAAAAATACCTGCCATGTAGTGTCAGCAGCATTGACTCACACACACAATCATACACACACACACACACACACACACACACACACACACACACACACATATGAAATCAAACCTTGTGCATGAGGGAACAGGGTCTGGTAAAAGCATGCTTCACATCTATTCATCTGCTCACTTGCATCACACATCATATGTTGCGTGACTCGGTCAAAAGATACAGAAATGTATTCACACAGAAACTTTAAATAGTCTTTATTTTCGATTTTGAGGCATCACAGAAGCATCGTCTCTGTCCATACCCATCCATACCTATGGCTGTGTTGAGTTTCATCTTGGGTGATGGGTGAGAAGTCTGATACCTGATGCTGTGAATGACATTATGCATTGTATTTTATATAAAACCGCAAGGACCTCCTCACAGACGCTCCACGCCAGGTCTTTCGTGGGCTCTGATCGGGGGTATATTTGATATTTGAGTTAGAACATTCAATGGGTTCCCCAGCGTACAAACACACACTACTGTTGTGTTATGTGTGATACGCTGCCATACGTTTTCTAATGTTATGCTTTTGTTTCTCAACGGTTCAACCGTTGGCTTCACTTATTTACCTGTGTTTTGTTTCAGAGATGATTTAACACGTGTGTTGGGCTAAGAATATGTAACTGCTGTATATGTTGACATTGTTATTGTTCTTATAATGCCTTCATAGGGAGCGTATCGTTTTAAGATTGTTTGTACCAAAGGTTACCGAGACAAAACTTTAGTTTTTTCTTGAAAACCAGACTTATTTAATCCTTAATCTTTTTTAGCCAGCATGCAAACGAGAATGTGAGAGCTGGCCATTTCCGAGGCTTCCAGTCTTACGTTAGGCTGAATGTTGTTCCTCCCAGAGGACAAACCAACAAACCACAAGCTGTAGCTGTCAATCTCTTTTTCTACTCTGTTCTACTCAAGGAACTTAAATCAGACGTTCTGTCAGCGTGGTCAGAGTCAGCGAACTCTCTGTCCAGCATCAGGGACTTCAGGTGCATGTCTTTACAGTATGTGTATGTACAGTATGTGTATGTACAGTATGTGTATGTACAGTATGTGTATGTACAGTATGTGTATTTACAGTATGTGTGTCTTTACAGTATGTGTATGTACAGTATGTGTATTTACAGTATGTGTGTCTTTACAGTATGTGTATGTACAGTATGTGTATTTACAGTATGTGTGTCTTTACAGTATGTGTATGTACAGTATGTGTATTTACAGTATGTGTATGTACAGTATGTGTATGTACAGTATGTGTATTTACAGTATGTGTATTTACAGTATGTGTGTCTTTACAGTATGTGTATTTACAGTATGTGTATGTACAGTATGTGTGTCTATACAGTATGTGTATGTACAGATGTCAGTCCACTGTGTGCTGGGAAAACTTGTTGATGTATTTTTTGGAAATATGAAAATATGAAACATAATAGTGATATGGTTATTTGGTTTTCTGTAACTTAGTATGCATTTCCATTGCAAAACATCCTTCTAATTGTGTGTCTCACAGGGAATGTTAACTCAATACCTCTAGATTTATGATGCCATTACTGCAAAAGTTATCGTTGTAAAAGCACAGCACTTTATGACTATATGCCTCATCATTCATTATTCAGAACTGTGTTAGTATAGACGTACAGTTTGTATCGAGCGGTGATACCGACAGAATTGGTGTTCTTAGGAATCTTGAGGACATTGTAAGAAACATGCATTGATCAACTGGAAATGAGATTGAGTTTGTAGACACAAAGTGACACATTAAAAGTACAGAATATCCTGCAACAACTCAAAGCCAAACGTGTTCATAAGCTCATGGTATTCTTTCCTAGACCCATTATAACAAAATACTATTTTTTGTGAAGTGAAGGCGTTAGATTAGGTTCTCCATGGAGAGCCTGCGACACTGACACTGACACTGTGATGATCACCTTCCCAGAAACACCACAAAAACCTCCTCCAGCCCACTGGAAAAGGGCTTCTGAAATGGCCTTCAGTTGGATGGGTTTCTCACAGGTATGATACATCCTATACGGACTGTCCTAATCACTCACCCAGGCTCATCCTCTGGATATATCATTTATATAACTTAAGTATATATGAATTATTTTGGAGGGATGTCATGGGAATTGAAGCAGTGCAGAGTAGCATATGAAATAAGTTATTAGTATAGTTATTAGTTATTAGTTATTAGTATAGCATCAATACACATTGCTGTTGGTCCTCCTAAACTAGTACGTCTTGGGGAGAAATATACGTTTGCAAGAGGTTTGTTAATATACATCCATGAATAAATATCAGTAACCAATACCATAATGTGCACACATATTAGAAGGATGTTTTAGTTTTGATCTTTAGTTTATAATGTTCCAAAACCAGGCCAAATTGTACATACGCATTTCTCTATAGAATAATATATAAACATATTGATTTTATATTATTTTAATATTCTGTTTTGTTGTCAAATTATCATTTTTATTTTATTCAATTTAGCCTTGTGGAAGTTTCTTATGCACTGTGAACACATGTTTACATCCTAAAGAGTAAAAACTAAATGTATTTCTTGAAACAGAAGAACAAAGGCGTAGTACATTGTTATTATTATTATTATTATTATTAGTATATTGTAACTCATGTTCTTATCTGGAAGAATTAATATTTTTGTGAGGTATCGTGGAATGCAAAATAAAAAAACCATTAAGGTTTCTGAAACTGAATATGAATTCATATTATGCTTGATTTATTTCTAATTCTATTGATTTTGTTTCTTTACACTAAACAATGAATCGTCAATCAAACAAACACATCAAGCACTGCAAGGCCAATGACTCAGAAGTCAAATCAATAAAACTAACTGTTTACCAAAGAACGCTATGAGAAGACGAAGTCTACTTCTATGTGTTCTATTCATGCATTCCACAGCTCATGAATACATTCACAAACTGATGCATGGTCAACCTCTGTAGATCTGTAGATAACTACAGACCTCTGAGACATGGAGCTGACTCTTTATCAAGCTAAAGATCACACATCACAGCCTGTCAAACAGGAATATGACACTTTGGCTATAACTTACATGCAAAGACAGTTTCTATCGGTTGTTTAATTAAAAGTTTAAATCACGCACTGCTCACGAATGCAGACATATCCTTTGAACTATCTTAAGGAATTAATCAATGATGGACGCAATACACTTTGACAAGTGTTGATGTAATGCTGCATCTCAGCTTAATAATATTATAATTAAATTATTTTCACTGATCTGATAGGGTTTGGTTTTAGGGTTTGGTTTTGGCTTCTAATGTTTGATTCATGACGGACATTAGACATTAAACCATTAAATCTCACGCACTTTAAACATTTATTTTGGGCCCACGTTTCATTCCACATCCTCAGAACACCAAGTTGTCACTCAAACTGCTGGGCTGTTCTGTATCCTCCAGACACGCCTACAAACCACCATCTGTAACTCCACCCACAGCTTGGACAGAAAACATGCTAATAGTCATATGTTTTACAAAACCATCTGTGTCACAGAAAACCTACTTCTGCTCAAAGGTTCCAAGGGCATTCTAAAGTAATAATGACAGAGGATAGCAACACATGTAAAACTAACCGATTCTGTGATATGTACATTGGTTGACTTAATTATGTTTACTGATTGGCCCATGCAATTAAGGGTCTGATGTAATGCCTTCTCTATTGTAGAACCATGGCACAGTCTCTCTGCACCTTGGATTGAATTGACTAGATGAGGGCATGCTGCGTTAGCCTTGTGCTACCAGTCTATCTTACAAAGTCTTTTCAGTCCCTTTCACTTCAACATGGAAATATCATTTTCGTCCGAGTGCTGGCCAGGCTAAGTGCCTGATCAGTGGTGGGCCGTCAGGGCCAGCAAGGCCTTCTCTGCTGGCCTAAACATCATCAGAATATCAATTTAAGTTTAATATATTTTTTCCACAAATATGTATTAAATTATTCCCCATAGTCTATTATCTTCATTTCATAGCTTTCCTCTTGGTTGTGCTGCTTCCAGCCTCAGATTTGGAGGGCTGGCCTTTATTTTAGAGCTTTTATCCAATCATATTTCAGCCATAATGTGTTGCCAGGGTCCAAGAAATCTGCCCTTATGCCTTCAGAACCGCCTGGGGCTTAAAGCGAACGAAACAAAATTGTGGCATTAACCAATCAGATTCAATCAGATTAACCAATCAGATTTTGAGTTGGCGACACCGGGGCCAGCTAGCAGGCGTACGATAACGTCAGCACGCGCTCATCTTCTGATTGGATACGCGCTGTAGCATATCCCTCTGGAAGATGGTCTGACACTTTACTGATGGCTTTGTATTTAATCTATATCTATATATATCTATATCTATATATATCTATATATATATAGATATATATCTAGATATATCTATATATAGATAGATATATCTATCTATATATAGATATACCTAAATGTGAATACCTAAAAATGCTAATACCTCAAATGTGTAACTCTTTGTTTTACTTTTGCCGTTATAAAACCGCCAATCTCCGTCTCCGGATGTCTTCCTGTCAACACGTCAACGTCGCCTTCAAAATAAAAGCGGAAATAAGACAAATTAAGCTGTAAACAAATATGCAGTAAAGAAAACTAAAATTTTGACCAACGGCCTATATCACGGCACAGTCTATAGGCCTATATCACGGCACAGTCTATAGGTCTATATCACGGCACAGTCTATAGGCCTATATCACGGCACAGTCTATAGGCCTATATCACGGCACAGTCTATAGGTCTATATCACGGCACAGTCTATAGGCCTATATCACGGCACAGTCTATAGGCCTATATCACGGCACAGTCTATAGGCCTATATCACGGCACAGTCTATAGGTCTATATCACGGCACAGTCTATAGGCCTATATCACGGCACAATCTATAGGCCTATATCACGGCACAGTCTATAGGTCTATATCACGGCACAGTCTATAGGCCTATATCACGGCACAGTCTATAGGTCTATATCACGGCACAGTCTATAGGTCTATATCACGGCACAGTCTATAGACCTATATCACGGCACAGTCTATAGGGCTATATCACGGCACAGTTGAAAGCCGGAAGTACCCGTTAAAAATGGCTGAAGCAGTGTATCCCAAGTTCCGGTTAATGCATTCACCTTGGCATTCACCATGGAGGACAGTTATCACTGGACAACATCGCTGCATAACCTTCCAAAAGTCGGTCCAGATGATGTGGTTCAACTAGTGAATGAACACTACAGTGAAGAAGTCTAAATCAGAATCATACAATTCCCCGACATTGTGTCTTGTGGCTCTATCTGGATATATCGCCATAGAACGAAGGGAATCTCTTGTGAATATGAGTTGTCTTAAAATAAAAGTGAAATGCTTCTGACATCATACATGTGGCATTGAGTTAAAACTGAAAAATTAGCCAAATTCGTATAAAATACCGATATATATCGTATATCGCCATGCAGCCTAAAAATACCGGGATATGATTTTTGGTCCATATCGCCCAGCCCTACTTGGGACCAGCTTTTGATTTTTAGATTTTTTGCTTTTAATCACACACATACCCAACATTATGTGGCTCTATTCGGATGAGAGATGGAGTGTGTGTGGGGGTCAGGACCAGTGCTTTTAATCACACACATACCCGACATTATTAGCCTATTCCGCCCACTTTTCGAGACGTATATGCTCTCCTTGTCAAAGTGCAAACTGCAGACATACGCGCTACCCCTGAGAACATGAAACCAGGAACCTTCATCCTCCTTATCAGCCTCACACAAGACTTGCGGAGGAGTTTGTCTTTCGGGAAATCATGTAAACTGAGGTAGGGCTCTGTGTTTAGACGTTGAGCAGCCGGTACACTACAGTAACAGCGATGAGAGGAGGCGGCCGTAGTTTGTCACGTATCTGGGGTAACTACCGGAAGTAAGAGTACACTGCTCGGCGATTTTTAACGTTCCGGAAGCAGGAAGTGTGATATAGGCCTATTCTAAGGGATCAAGAAACACAAATGTCGGTTAGTTACACGCGCTATTGAGAGGCGGAGCTATGCAGAGTTAGCAAACTGAAATTGAACGAGCTAATTTGTGTAGATTTCTACAAGCTGTTTTTTTGGAACTGAAACGCACAGATCAACTGTACAACAGTCATTGAAGTCTTCTTGAGGAAAGAAAGGAGGATGGATTTTGTGCTCAAATAATCAGTGTTTTTGGTGAGTACAAAGCATTATATTTTTTATTAAAGTTTTATATATTTTTGTCATATTATGTCAGCTTATTTCGTTAATATTAAATCAATATTAACGAATTAATATATGTAATTAAAATGACAAATATATAAAAAATAAATGTTTGATGCTTCTGCAAGAGATGTAGAGATGTGTGTGGGCACTGGCTCAGCTGTGCAGTAAAATACTTTGGTTTAACCTTTATCAGAGTGGACATTCAAGGCTGGGAAAACACTTTCACCACGCAAATATATCCTCATATATCCTCTTTATCGTCACGTTTCTTAATGAAACTGCTTTGTGTGCGACGATGCGCTGTTTAGTGAACAAACTTGTTAAAGCTCACATACTTTTGGTGGACTTAATAAAACTTTGTAGACTAATCCCTTAAAAGCGCCTTTTATTTTTAAGTTTTGACAGTACCAAGCGATCTTAAAGCTGGTAGTTTAACACTCTTAATTGTAAATGCGGATTTATTGATTATAAATGCTTCAGAAATATTAATATAACTCTGTTGTACGTGACGATGTTAAGGTGATGCAGCGCCCGGTTATACTGCGTTTCTGTCTAAATGTATAGTTTCTAGAGCCATATGGTGTCATAATGACGGTATTAAGAGGTGGGATAACTCAGGTAGGACAGTGTAGGACTCACTGAAGGCCGAGGTGTAAATGCACGGCCTGCCGCTGACTGCTGCTAGTGTTGAAACTTTGTTTGAGGTACTTTTTCCACGGATGGATCCTTTGTCAGGGATATGATATATAATATCAATATGATATCAATATTACAGAACAAGACACAACGCATCCAAGGTCCTAGTTTACGGTTGAGTGCTGTATTTCCCTTTGGTCAACAGGATGTCTAGAGAAGTGATTTATACATCAGCTTGTGAGTCAAGTCAAGTCAAGTCAAAAACAGAATAGAATAGAACAAAAGAAGTTTAAAAAAAAGTACAAAACTGTATAAAGTAAAATATATAAAATAAAAAAGCAATTTATAAAATTCAATATATCGGCACAGAAAAAGAGCAATATATATATATATAAATCAATGTGATAAAATACACATTGTTATATGCTATACGCCCTTGTTCAGCAGCCTGATGGCCTGACTGTGGAAGCTATCTCTGAGTCTATTTGTACGGCACTTGATACTGTGGTATCGCCTGCCTGACGGTAACAGTGAGTACAGTTCGTGGCTGTAGGGCATTGTCTTTTATGATGCGTTTGGCCTTGGCCACGCACCGCTGGTTGTATATATCCAGGAGGGAGGGGAGCTCACCTCCAACGATATACTGGGCCGTCCGCACCACCCTTTGAAGCGCTCTGTACTCGAGTGCAGTGCAGTTCCCGTACCAGGCGGTGATACACCCTGTAAGAACACTCTCGATGGTGCCGGTATAGAATGGTCTCAGGCACACCACGTGTGTGGTGTGCGTGGACCATGTGAGGTCCTCGGAGATGTTCATGCCAAGGAACTTGAAGCTGCTGACCCTCTCTACTGCAACACCGTCGATGGAGATAGGGCTGTGCTCTCCTCTCTGCTTCCTGTAGTCCACGATCAGCTCCTTGGTCTTCTTGATGTTGAGGGCGAGGCTGTTCTCCTGGCACTACTGCTCCAGTGATCCAACCTCCTCCCTGTAGGCTGTCTCGTCGTCGCCGGCAATCAGGCCCATCACTGTCGTGTCGTCAGCAAACTTGATGATGACGTTGGAGCTGTGCATAGCCATGCAGTCGTGGGTGTAGAGGGAGTAGAGGAGAGGGCTCAGCACGCATCCCTGGGGGGCTCCCGTGTTGAGGGTCAGTGGCTCTGAGGTGGTGCTGCCCATCCTCACCATGGGCAGCTGGATACTGGCGGTGGTCCTGTCGGACCGCCGCCAGTATCCAGCTGCACGTGGATGGGGGCACGCCTAGACCTCTAAGCTTGGTGCCGAGCTTGGCAGGAACTATCGTGTTGAACGCTGAGCTGTAGTCCACAAACAGCATTCGCATATAACAGTTCTTTCCCTCCAAGTGGGAAAGGGCAGTGTGGAGGGCCATGGCAATTGCGTCATCCGTGGATCTGTTTTGACGATATGCAAATTGCCATGGGTCCAGCGTGGCAGGTAACATGGAGCAAATAAAGTCCTTGACCAACCTCTCGAAGCATTTGCTGACAATCGAGGTGAGGGCTACAGGTCTATAGTCATTCAGGCATGTTACCTTGGGTTGTTTAGGGACAGGCACGATGGTGGACATCTTGAAGACCGCGGGAACAACAGCCTGGGACAGGGAGAGGTTGAAGATATCTGCAAAGACTCCTGCCAACTGGTCTGCGCATACTCTCAGCACACGGCCCGGGATGTCGTCGGGGTCTGCCGCCTTACGGATGTTCAACCGCTTAAAGGTGCGGCGCACATCCGCCTCCAAGATGTTCAGCAGACTGGTCTCCTCAGGAGGCTCTAGCTTTGGCGGGCTGCCGTTCACGTTGAACCGAGCAAAAAAAGTATTTAGCTCTCCTGGGAGGGAGGTAAAGGAGTTCTCTACACAACTGGTTCTCCCTCTGAAGTTCGTTATAGTATGTAGCCCCTGCCACATACCCCTCGCGTCGTGGCTCTTGAATTTCTCCTCCACTCTGTCCTTATACTCCCACTTGGCTGTGACCATGGTCTTACGGAGGTCGTAACGGGCTCTCGTATATTCCTCCATATTCCCGGAACCAAAGGCGGCGTTACGCGCGTGTAAGGCAGCGCGAACATCGCCGTTAATCCACGGTTTCTGGTTGGGGTATATCCGAACCGACTTGGTCAGAACAACGTCATCTATGCACTTCTTGATGAACCCGGTGACCGAGGACGTGTACTTGTTGATGTTATTGTCCGAGGCAACGCGGAACATGTCCTGGTCAGCGCGATCAAAACAATCCTGCAGCATAGAGTCCGCTTGGTCCGACCAGCATTGGACCTCCCTCACAGCGATCGGTTGCTGCTTCAGTCTCTGCCAATAGGCGGGGAGTAGCTGGATTGAGCGGTGGTCGGATATGCCGAGGAGGGCCTTCTAGCCATCATGGAATGGAGTGTAGCAGTGGTCGAGGATCCGAGTAACCCCCTCTGACATCCATGTCTCCGTAAGGCAGATGATACAGTTGTCCTTAGTTTCCCGGTGGAATTGAATACGAGCCTGTAGCTCGCTTAACTTATTGTCCAGAGACTGTACATTAGCCAGTAGAATGGTGGGTAGTGGGGGGCGATCGGATGGACATCTCAGCCTGACTAGCACCTTGCTTCCCTCGCTTCTTCCTGCGAAGCTTGCGTGTAATCGTGCCCAAGATGGTCGGAGATAATCCAGCTGTGACTTCGGGCGGGACGTCCGAGTCGAAAGAATGAAAAAACTCCGGGAGGCAGTGACCGTCGATCTGATCTCCAGAAGTGTGCAAAAGTTATAAATGAACGTGCTGCTAACTTCCTGAACAAAGATAGTCGCGATAAAAAGAATAAATAACAAAAAACGACGTCGTCGTGCGGGAGCTCGCGACACGGCTGCCATCTCGTACGCCGCCATACCCCTGTCATGTGACGCCTTACCTTAACAGCTCACTCGCAACGTTTTACCTGCAACCTGGAAGCGGTTCACCCTCACGATCCCCTGGTGAAAACACAACCACACAGAGGTCCAGATCTGAGTAAGTCAATACTGGGGACCCCCTGCTGTGGGAACCCTCTGAGCATTCCCAAGCATTACATCACATCACATCACATTACAGTCATCTAGCAGATGCTTTTATCCAAAGTGTCTTCCAATAGTGGTTTCAACAAAGGAAGGTAAGAGAACAACTCGTCACCAGAAGTCAAAAGTGCATTTAATTCCTAACAAGTCTCACTAACAATATCTAACTAACACGCAAACTATCGACTAAGAGCATGTGCTATAAGCGGTGTTATCCCCAAAGTATTACAACTATGCCGATTGCAGTCATTGCAAAAAACATCTTATTTATTACTGAAATATATATATATCTGTATATCTATATATCTGTATATATATATCTGTATATCTATATATCTGTATATCTATATATCTGTATATATATATCTGTATATCTATATATCTGTATATATATATCTGTATATCTGTATATCTATATATCTGTATATATATATATATATATCTGTATATCTATATATCTGTATATATATATCTATATATCTGTATATAGATATATATCTGTATATCTATATATCTGTATATATATCTGTATATCTGTATATATATATATATATCTGTATATCTATATATCTGTATATATATCTGTATATCTATATATCTGTATATATATATATATCTGTATATCTATATCTGTATATCTATATATCTGTATATCTATATATCTGTATATATATATCTGTATATCTATATATCTGTATATATATATCTGTATATCTGTATATCTATATATCTGTATATATATATATATATCTGTATATCTATATATCTGTATATATATATCTATATATCTGTATATATATATATATATATCTGTATATCTATATATCTGTATATATATCTGTATATCTGTATATATATATATATCTGTATATCTATATATCTGTATATATATCTGTATATCTATATATCTGTATATCTATATATCTGTATATATATATATATCTGTATATCTATATCTGTATATCTATATATCTGTATATATATATATATCTGTATATATATATATATCTGTATACCTATATATCTGTATATCTATATATCTGTATATCTATATAACTGTATATATATCTGTATATCTATATATCTGTATCTATATATCTGTATATCTGTATATCTATATATCTGTATATATATATATTTATATCTATATATCTGTATATCTGTATCTATATATCTGTATATCTATATATCTGTATATATATAGATATATATTTATATCTATATATATTTATATCTGTATCTATATATCTGTATATCTATATATCTGTATATATATATATATATATATATATATATCTTTATATATATATATCTGTATATTTGGACATCTAACCATGCAACATGGAACCAGACAGCAGCAGTGACTAATTGGTAACTCATTAATACAAGACTTTCCTGCTTGATGATATCATGTCTGTAGTTGATCTCTTAGTAGTTCAAGCTGTCACCGAGCGTATATATCTGGTGTTCAGTATTCACGAGAGGCGTTCTCCACCCACTCACCATACCTCAAGTGGGTGTAGCACACAGTGCCTTACATTCACACTTTAATGCATATGTAACCGGTCTGGTCTGTTACTGTGTGTTGTACACGACTCTGCGTTGTGTCTATGGCTGAGAGATGAGACGGATGACAACTGCTGATGGGTCTTTATTCTGTGTGGAATTGCATAAAATAAGAAATAGTACAGCAACAAGCAGGTATATGCAAACACCTCTCCTCAGCGGGGCTTCCAGCCGACGTATACCATACTCGGTTAAATCAATCAAACAATGAAACAAAATATATCAATCTGATCGTATAGTCAAACAAAATATATATCTCCTTTTGATCATGGAATTACAATTACAATGACATCTTTAAAGGTATACCCTTTCCCCCCAGCAGCAAGATTTTATATAGATTAATCAAACATGAATATAAACATGTATAGAATTACACACTGTGTGAACGAAGAAATCGAAATGACAAAATACATTTTCATGACATTATGGCAATGGGGTAGCTTACATACCTGTGTGGAATTGCATAAAATAAGAAATAGTACAGCAACAAGCAGGTTCCCATATGCAAACACCTTTAGAGAGAAAAGGAGAACTCCACGGACCGCATGAGAAACCATATGCCAACTCTGCTAGCCTAGCTTACCAAACGGTAAATTAGCTAGTTACACAAAGGTGCTGTACACGGTGAAAAACACACACCCACACCGATATAAACATTCGGACAACAAAGAAAAGCCTTTGTGACATATTAAAAGTAAGATGTTTGGCAAACTAGTGTTCCTTTCCCATTGTACATACTATTAACAAGAGCACTTGTAAACACCTAGCTCTCCTCAGCGGGGCTCCAGCCGACTGAGGAGAGTGACATCTACCAAATGTCAGAAGAAAAGTTTCAAAATTAATAAAAATAAATGCTCCCCAAGATAAACACAGCTGGTACATGCATGAAAACAAAACGAAATCAAGAAATAAATACAAATCAAATGGATAACTGGTGAAATATAAACTAATACTTATACATCGGCTACACATACATTATTTCTCACAGTATCCAGAAGAGTGTTGATATGGTATTTATAGATCTCCCCCAGATAACCACCGCGCAGACGGTGGTAACCAGAGACGGAGGAGATACATTGGGGATACTCTGATTCTCAATTGTTATGGTCCTTTAAATCTGTGTTTGTCTGTATAATGATTATAATTTTTTTTAATTAGCTATTGAGTACAAACATATGGTGATTAATACATCCCTGATTATCATATGGGTTAGGGTTATACCCTCTGCCCCTTAATGTGTTCCAGTGGTCCATCCTCAGGGTCCCTGGAGACGAGCTCCGTCTCATTAGCATCGCGGAGCAACAAAGCAGTGGAACATCTGGATCAAACCATCTCACCACCATGAGGCTGAGAGCCGGGGCTTCTTCACAGCCCAGGGGAAGTGTGGACGACCTCTTTTCTCATAGCTCTGACTCACTTCCTGAAGCAACGGCTCTCATATGAGCTCAAATGGTAGAATCACAACACCTGCAAAAGGTGATAACTCACACAACACCTCTAACCCTTCAAAGAATTGTCTCAAATAAAAAGTCAATGCACTCAAAATGAGAAGGTCACCACGTGTTCTCCGTGTGACGGTGGACCGTGGAGACGTTCCTAACGTCTACGGTTCCCTCCTGTTCCTTCCCTCTCCTAGAAGGTCTTTGGTGAATGTGATGCTGGTCCAACAGGACTCAGAACACCTCTTACATTTCCATGGAAACGGTTCCTGTATTATTTATTTGATGTAAATGAATGCCACAGTAAACAGAAAACCTACACCTGCACAATATAAAAAATAAATATATATATATATATATATATATATATATATATATATATATATATATATATATAGCCTACCACACGACAGTAAAGTGCTACACAGAAGATTCCACCTCACTGTCCACAGATCTCCCTGTCACGGTTACGGTGGTTGGCAGGGGGCGTGGCCAAGCCACGTGCGCTGGCGGCACACACACACACACCTGTACACGATCACCCTGTCTAATTGCTAATCACCTCACCTGGGGTATATATACTATGACTATCCGTTACCCCAGCGTGAGGTCGTTACATATGCTGCACGTTGTTCGTTCGTTCGTCTGTTTGGTACCCGTCGCCTGCCTACTACCCGTCGCCTGCCTACTACCCGTCGCCTGCCTACTACCCGTCGCCTGCCTACTACCCGTCGCCTGCCTACTACCCGTCGCCTGCCTACTACCCGCCGGTACGCGGACTCCTCCCCCGTCCCGGACTACTCGTCGGTCTACTACCCGCCGGTCCTCCCCGGGCACCCTTGTGTTTTGTGTGTGCTTTTGGAATAAAGCCGTTCGTATCGCTCCACTGTGTCGTTGTCTGCGTTCGGGGTCCAACCCACACCCCTCACCGTGACACTCCTCCACATCACACCTGGTATGATATTCATGGAGTGGATGCCTGAAAGATTTTGACAGTTGAATGGACTATCGTGAATGTGACAACAATAAAATACTTCTATACGTGGGTTGTTTTTAGGAGTACAACTATTCAACAGAGCTCTCTGTGAGACTTGGTGGACGAGCCTCCACTGATTCCACTCCAGTGATTTATAACTAAGCAATACATATTCAATTGGTAATCGTGCAAATTCTAGACAATTGTACTAGTGTGCATAGATGTGCTAAAACATTAAACAATTTGTTTAAAAGACTCAGAAATTAAAACCTGTCCCTGGTGCTTTGACAAGCCCTTTAAGCTCTCGCTCTCGCTCTCTCTCGGAGTTAGTTAAATGGTCAATAAACAAATACAGTGCCAGAACCTTTCCAGCTTGCTCGGATATCAACAACTAGGATCAATAGTTACATGAAGGTTGAGGTTGCCTCCCGTATTTGACTAACTAGAAATATCACAACTAATTAGAAATGTCATTGTGAAGAAATATTCCAACTTATGAAAGTACTACAAATCTCATCACACATTGCCATACTTACCAAATCCTCATTCACACCAACCTCAGTGGGTCTCCAAACCGCTAACCTGCTGTTCTCACAACTACGCCAACGAGACGCTAGCTAACACATGCTCTGAGTTGATCACATTACAATTCACATGACCGAGTTTCCAAAAAGTTTAATTTACATTACTGGATTAACAGGACAATTGAATTAACACACTAACACACTAAAATCCCATTTCCATAGAGAACGCACTCCACAAATTGAACCCATGGCTCCAGAGCAGTTAACCAACCGATCTCTGGAAGGCTCCATCCAGGTCAATTATGAACTGAGTCATCTCTTCACATGATCAATGGCATGTGAATTCCAATGTAAATTATAAACTCAGGGTTTTTCAGAGTTGGTGCCACAGTGGTGCAGTGGAGAAAGGAAACCCACTCCGCTTTGGAGACCCCTGTTCAAGGCCTGGTGTAGTTGTGGATCTAGCTGTGCTGTGCGTTGGCGTGAGTATGTTTGTGGCTTCCCTGTTGTGTGGGGCTGTGGCTTCCCTGTTGTGTGGGGCTGTGGCTTCCCTGTTGTGTGGGGCTGTGGACTGAATGAATGAATTAGTGGGTCTCTGGTGTTTTATGACTATAAATATTTTTTTAAAGAAAATCCTAACTAAAAACACTTACCATATGGACACTGTCAATATTGTAATACTCAACACACTGTTGTCGTTCAAACATTGTTTGAGCCTTGTGGCAAATACCTTGCCACACTATCATCATTCACAACACCAACCTCAGTCTCCAGAACTGCTAACCTGCAGTTCTCAACACTACGCCAAAGAGACGCTGGCTAAGACATGCTCTGAGTTTATGACATTACAATTCACGTGACATTGTTTCCAAGAAGTTGGTGGGTTTTCAAAGAGAACGTCATCAGCGGGACTTCAACCGGCGTCTCTAGAGCTGTTGACCATTTGATCTGACGCCTACTCGGACCGCAAGGAATCTGGGTGTGACCCTGGACGACCAACTGTCGTTCTCGACAAACATTGCATCGGTGACACGCTCCTGCAGATTCCTCCTCTACAACATCAGGAGGATACGGCCTTTTCTCACTGAAAAGGCTGCCAGGTGCTCATCCAGGCTCTAGTCATCTCCCGTCTGGACTACTGCAACTCCCTCCTTGCTGGCGCCCCGGCGTCTGCCATCAGGCCCCTGGAGCTCATTCAGAAAGCTGCAGCTCGTCTGGCGTTCAACCGACCCAAGTTCTTCTACACATCTACCCTTCGGACTCTACACTGGCTACCTGTAGCTGCTTGCATCCAGTTCATGACCTTGGTGCTAGTCTACAAGGCAGTAAAAGGAACAGCTCCATTCTACCTCCAGGCAATGGTCAAGCCTTACATCCCTGCTCATCCACTTCGCTCTGCTTCTTCAGGCCGTCTGCTTGCCCCCTCACTTAGGGTCCCTTGTGGCCGATCTACGCGGTCACGGCTCTTCTCCGCCCTGTGGCCCAAATTTGGTGGAATGAATTGCCCATCTTCCACAGCAGGCTCACCTCTTTAGGAAACACTACCCGGATCCTTCCTTCTAGCGCATCCTCTTATCACTTTTTACTAGCGTACTATTGTACTTATTGTACTTATTGTACTTTTACCTGAACTTATTGTACTTTTACCTGAACTTATTGTACTTTTACCTGAGCTTATTGTACTTTTACCTGAACTTATTGTACTTCTACCTGAGCTTATTGTACTTCTACCTGAACTTATTGTACTTCTACCTGATCACTGGTTCAGTTCTTGGAGATTTGTTAGGAATGAAATGCACTTTTTACTTCTGGTGACGAGTTGTTCTCTTACCTTCCTTTGTTAAACGCACTACTGTAAGTCACTTTGGATAAAAGCGTCTGCTAAATGACTAATGTCATTTAGCAGCCACGTCAATGCAATGTGATGTCATGTCTGTTAATGTCAACAGTACCAGAGAAATGCTCTGATTTGGTCGGAGGTATTCATTGACATAACAATCAACAGGATATAGGTTATGTTTCTAAAATATCCTTTTCCATGGATAACGCAGTCCGCAAATTCACAAAAGCTACCCCATTAAATATGTTTTGGGGTTTGTCTGCAAGTGCAAAATAATGAAGCAACAGCACTTTGATATAACTTAGTTTTAATGAAATAGAGCAGCTTATCAATCAAATACAGATAGTCAGTCAAATGAAGGTACTAATCCCTCTCTACATCTCTTCCTCTCCACTACAGATGTTCCCGATGACTGATAACGACTCTGGAAAAGAAGGCGGGGTTTTATGGTTTGGGAGGAGGAGAAAGTCTGTTGTTCCGTGTCCCTTCTCACGATGCCTTCCGTCTCCCCTTTAGTTCGGGAGACTCCATCTCTGAATGGGTGATGACCCTTTCAGAATGGAATTGGGATTGAAGGTCATATAAATAGACACAGAGCTTATGCATAGAGCTGTCGAGGTTGATATGGCTCCCGGCAAGACAGCTCAGCAGGGGGTTGATGAGCGGCCTGATCTCACTCGCCGTTTACAACTCATTGAGCATTTGGTGGAGCGTTTAAATCACTTTGGGTCTCTGGATTAGAGAGAGAGAGAGAGAGAGAGAGAGAGAGAGAGAGAGAGAGAGAGAGAGAGAGAGAGAGAGAGAGAGAGAGAGAGAGAGAGAGAGAGAGAGAGAGAGAGAGAGAGAGAGAGAGAGAGAGAGAGAGAGAGAGAGAGAGAGAGAGAGAGAGAGAGAGAGAGAGAGAGAGAGAGAGAGAGCGTTGGCAGGTATGGTAATTAATGGAAATCCCTTCAAAAATGCAGTTAACGGATGTACTCCTCAACACGCACACACACACACGCACACACACACACGGTGACGCATGGTGAAGAGACGCATCATGATCCGGGCCACCTCACAACATCTGGTATTTTTCCTGTAGCGGTAATGACATCATCACCGTGGCAACGCTGACTGAAGAAGCAGGTCGAAAGGAGCAGTCACACACCTGTCCACGTACCGCCAGATCATAAAGAGAAACATACACAAGATCATAAGAGAACACACAGATCATAAGAGAAACGTACACAAGATCATAAAGAGAAACATACACAAGATCATAAAGAGAAACATACACAAGATCATGGAGCACTGGAGCATAGTCATTAACATTACTCTATCATAACATGTCATTAACATGACTCTATCATAACATGTCATTAACATGACACTATCATAACATGTCATTAACATGACACTATCATAACATGTCATTAACATGACACTATCATAACATGTCATTAACATGACACTATCATAACATGCCATTAACATGACACTATCATAACATGTCATTAACAAGACACTATCATAACATGTCATTAACATGACACTATCATAACATGTCATTAACAAGACACTATCATAACATGTCATTACATACATCATAACATGTCATTAACATGACTATCATAACATGTCATTAACATGACTCTATCATAACATGTCATTAACATTACTCTATCATAACATGTCATTAACATTACTCTATCATAACATGTCATTAACATTACTCTATCATAACATGTCATTAACATTACACTATCATAACATGTCATTAACATTACACTATCATAACATGTCATTAACATTACTCTATCATAACATGTCATTAACATTACTCTATCATAACATGTCATTAACATTACACTATCATAACATGTCATTAACATTACTCTATCATAACATGTCATTAACATGACCTATCATAACATGTCATTAACATGACCTATCATAACATGTCATTAACATGACACTATCATAACATGTCATTAACATGACACTATCATAACATGTCATTAACAAGACACTATCATAACATGTCATTAACAAGACACTATCATAACATGACTCTATCATAACATGTCATTAACATGACACTATCATAACATGTCATTAACATTACACTATCATAACATGTCATTAACATTACACTATCATAACATGTCATTAACATTACTCTATCATAACATGTCATTAACATTACTCTATCATAACATGTCATTAACATTACACTATCATAACATGTCATTAACATTACTCTATCATAACATGTCATTAACATGACACTATCATAACATGTCATTAACAAGACACTATCATAACATGTCATTAACATGACACTATCATAACATGTCATTAACATGACACTATCATAACATGTCATTAACAAGACACTATCATAACATGACACTATCATAACATGTCATTAACATGACACTATCATAACATGTCATTAACATGACACTATCATAACATGTCATTAACATGACTCTATCATAACATGTCATTAACATGACACTATCATAACATGTCATTAACAAGACACTATCATAACATGTCATTAACAAGACACTATCATAACATGACTCTATCATAACATGTCATTAACATGACACTATCATAACATGTCATTAACATTACACTATCATAACATGTCATTAACATTACTCTATCATAACATGTCATTAACATTACACTATCATAACATGTCATTAACATTACTCTATCATAACATGTCATTAACATGACACTATCATAACATGTCATTAACAAGACACTATCATAACATGTCATTAACATGACACTATCATAACATGTCATTAACAAGACACTATCATAACATGTCATTAACAAGACACTATCATAACATGACACTATCATAACATGTCATTAACATGACACTATCATAACATGTCATTAACATGACACTATCATAACATGTCATTAACATGACACTATCATAACATGTCATTAACATTACACTATCATAACATGTCATTAACATTACACTATCATAACATGTCATTAACATGACACTATCATAACATGCCATTAACATGACACTATCATAACATGTCATTAACATGACACTATCATAACATGTCATTAACAAGACACTATCATAACATGACACTATCATAACATGTCATTAACATGACACTATCATAACATGTCATTAACATTACACTATCATAACATGTCATTAACATTACACTTATATACTTTGCTGAACTTTCTGGACTCATCACAGTTACTGCTCTGTATTCATGATGCTGCTGCACTACTGGCACTTTAATCCTTGATTGATTATTGATTATAGAATATCAAGACTGACTAATCAAAGTTCTGGATGTGTTATCAACCTATAACTCGCTGATGGATGGTACTATTACACACAATATTAATAGTATAATCCAGCTTTCTAGAAAGTTCGACAGGAGTGAAAGGATGTGCTCATGGATCAATATGAATGGTTTGGTTGAATATGGATCTGAATGCTGCGATTTTCCACTGAAATTGCAATTGCATTTTCAAAATAAATTGACGTGGTCCTTCAGCGCCATCTACTGGACATTTAGAGAACGACTGACTCATTGTATCATAGGAATGGGTCACACGTCACACCCACGTGTTAGAAACCTTAAGTTCTCATGTCAGGGAAAAGTTGTTAAGTCTATGCTAACTTAGAGATGTAAAATTAATGTGTTGTCCGCTATTTTAGTAATTGCGGTTGTGGTTGTGCTATACATAGTTCTATAGAAATAAACCAACAAAAGTGACAACATTTAGTCAACTTCTCTCAACCATAGTTCACTCTCCTCGGACCTCCACACCAGGAGGGTTTCAGCATTGAAGCACACAAGGTTTTTCTCCAGAGTTTTATTCTTGAAATTATTTTATAAAACTCATTACATTTCAATATATATATATTCATATCTTTTTATATTTCATATTTTTGTTCTTCAACCGATTAACAATTTTGGCTATTTTCCCTTTTCTCCCCCTTCTTCATCATCATCATCGTCCTAACAGGGGCCCCCACCTATAGGAGGGGGGGGGGGGGGGGAGAAAGGGCTCCTGGGAGTGAGGTATGGGTTCAGGCCGTTAGTACAGAGCATGCCAGACACTGGGGGGGGGAGGGGGGGGGTGTCTGAACCCGGGGGGGGGGGGGGGAGAGAGAGAGAGGGGGGCTGGTTGTGCACACTACACCACTGTTAATACCGGTAAGATAACCACGAGAGAGACCTTCCAGGACGCCTGGTAGACAACCACGTTGGGACTAAAAACAGACCAATGTCTCAGACATTGGTCAGAGAAGTGGTCAGTAGGGGTGATGACGGAGGATGTAGAACCGAGGAACCTCTGTCAGAGACGTGGTCAGTAGGGGTGATGACGGAGGACGTAGAACCGAGGAACCTGTCAAGAGACGTGGTCAGTAGGGGTGATGACGGAGGACGTAGAACCGAGGAACCTGTCAGAGACGTGGTCAGTAGGGGTGATGACGGCGGACGTAGAACCGAGGAACCTGTCAAGAGACGTGGTCAGTAGGGGTGATGACGGAGGACGTAGAACCGAGGAACCTGTCAGAGACGTGGTCAGTAGGGGTGATGACGGAGGACGTAGAACCGAGGAACCTCTGTCAGAGACGTGGTCAGTAGGGGTGATGACGGAGGACGTAGAACCGAGGAACCTCTGTGAGAGACGTGGTCAGTAGGGGTGATGACGGAGGATGTAGAACCGAGGAACCTCTGTGAGAGACGTGGTCAGTAGGGGTGATGACGGAGGATGTAGAACCGAGGACACCGTCAGAGACGTGGTCAGTAGGGGTGATGACGGAGGCTGTAGAACCGAGGACACCGTCAGAGACGTGGTCAGTAGGGGTGAGGACGTAGAACCAAGGAACCTCTGTCAGAGACGTGGTCAGTAGGGGTGATGCCGGAGGATGTAGAACCGAGGACACCGTCAGAGACGTGGTCAGTAAGGGTGATGACGGAGGACGTAGAACCGAGGAACCTCTGTGAGAGACGTGGTCAGTAGGGGTGATGACGGGGGACGTAGAACCGAGGACACCGTCAGAGACGTGGTCAGTAGGGGTGATGACGGAGGCTGTAGAACCGAGGACACCGTCAGAGACGTGGTCAGTAGGGGTGAGGACGTAGAACCAAGGAACCTCTGTCAGAGACGTGGTCAGTAGGGGTGATGCCGGAGGATGTAGAACCGAGGACACCGTCAGAGACGTGGTCAGTAAGGGTGATGACGGAGGACGTAGAACCGAGGAACCTCTGTCAGAGACGTGGTCAGTAGGGGTGATGATGGAGGACGTAGAACCGAGGAACCTCTGTGAGAGACGTGGTCAGTAGGGGTGATGACGGGGGACGTAGAACCGAGGAACCTCTGTCAGAGACGTGGTCAGTAGGGGTGATGACGGAGGAGCCCTTCAGGTCACTTAAGCCCTTTTGTTGTTAAGCCGACAAACAAGAACATTTTTGTCCAAGAAACGATAAGTAGAAAAAGACAATTTACAATCAAATAACTTAAAATCATAGGTGGGTGAACTTTGATGTCCCGTCACTGTCTCTCTGGCGCTCGGGGAGGACAAACGGGTGGCTGCCTGGATAATTGATTATAATATAAAGTATGATTATATATCCTGGACCGTCCATCCAATCAGACCACACCACCGTGGGTGTTAAAATAATATGTGTTCTTCATTTGGCAATATCATTTAATATTGAAACTTGGCTCAATGACACTTCTTAAAGTCACCTTCATTGCTGGTATGAATTGATATGAAAATAAAAATCAGGCAATAAAATAGAAGTTCTGGATAAATATTCACAAGCCGTTTTGGAAGAGGGTTCATTGGATTCAAACAAAACAAATGATAATAATTGCACATCTCCCCAGAGGTCATTCAAGACATCTGATCTGGTCACTTTACCCGGCCTCTCTTAGCCTCGCACCTCCAGACGACCTCCGTAAGGTCACCCGTTCACCGGGGCCCAGCAGCGGCTGCACCGATGGGATTTTAAACGTGACCCCGCAGACCCCATCCAGTCGCTCTCCAAACCTTAGCGTACGCACGTCACACCACTAAACCGCAAACACACTGAACAGTCCGGAGCAAACCGACCGCCGGTCGGAGGGAGCCAGAAGCTTTGTTTCAAACCATCAATACAAGCCTTAGTGTGGTTTAGCATCGGCGTGAATAACAACATAATAACAAAAAATACAAATATTCTCAACTCAATGGTGGAAGTGATACGGTGAGCATAAGGCGGAAAGCCCTCTGTAAACAAGCTGGTGTCGGACCTCCTAAACACCGCAACATGGAACACACGTCCGTAAGACCACGCCTCACAACCGCATTAAGGCCTTTGGAAAACCATCGCTTTTCCCATAACAAGCAGCCCATCGCAATCTGTGATCAGTCGACATAACCGCTCGTCAACAGATCAGTCGACATAACCAGTGGTCCATAGATCAGTCGACATAACCAGTGGTCCATAGATCAGTCAACATAACCAGTGGTCCATAGATCAGTCAACATAACCAGTGGTCCATAGATCAGTCGACATAACCAGTGGTCCATAGATCAGTCAACATAACCAGTGGTCCATAGATCAGTCGACATAACCAGTGGTCCATAGATCAGTCGACATAACCAGTGGCCAATACCTGTGATGACAGGGAGCCCTTGAGGACCATGTGATGTGATGGCAGCCTGACGTCACTATGGTTTGTGTAATGGCGATAAGGAGATGGACGTAAACGCGCGGGCACATTCCCCTCATGAAGCAGGCCTTGGAAAATACTAAATTGGGTTGAGATAAAGTTTGTTTTTGTACAGGCAACACTTTTAAAGGATCACTGCTAGAATTACCGAGGTCCGAAACACATTTCCCCAGAAGCCCAAACGGTCTAATTGTATTAATGGAGCCTTGACTGAGGAAAGGTTTCTTACACGTATCTTATATTGGACCACCTTTAGGGATGAGAAAGACCCTGAGGATTGAATGAGAATGACAACGTTCAGAACTGGTTCAGAACTGGTTCCACCGACTGGTCACCACATCACAGGTCACACGCCAACCGGTTGTTGAGGCAACACATGCAAGGAAACAAACACTGCAATATAACACATATATAACACATGATAAAGAAAATGAATCAGCAACAGGTGGCTTCCCCCGGGTCATTAGGCCGAAGTGATTTGAGGTAGACAGACTAACTGTTTCCAAAGATCTCTCCTCTGTCCACAATCTATTCAAAAGAGAGGACACCGTCTGCCTCCACCACCACCGCCTCCACCACCACCACCACGGGACTGTCTGGTGTGACCTGAGACACCGACGGGATAAATGATAACAGTAAGGTCAAAGGTCAGTATGTCACGGGACGGGGACGTATAGTTGAGTGCAATGGAAGTAGTGGGCTTTGAAACAACGCAGGTTATTTTCCAGTAAAACTTTTTACACACACATGTGCACACGCACACACGCGCACACACACGACAGAAGATGTGGTTTTTTTTTTAACTCCAGCCATTTCACAAACGGCTCTGGGTTCATGTTCCACAGAACAACACATGGCCTCCACCGTCTCACACTGCGGCCATCCGAGAGAGTGTGTGTGTGTGTGTGTGTGTGTGTGTGTGTGTGTGTGTGTGTGTGTGTGTGTGTGTGTGTGTGTGTGTGTGTGTGTGTGTGTGTGTGTGTGTGTGTGTGTGTGTGTGTGTGTGTGTCTCTCCCACGGAGACACAGGCCTGTCGCCCGATCTGGTGGTCGTGTAACAGTCACACGTTCTAGAGAATACAAAATATATAAACCGTCCAGTGTGATGAATCATGTTACTTTGTACATTCTCTTTTTAAGTTAAAAAACGCACGCAACCTCACTCACACTAATCCTCACACACCCTCACAGATAGATATATATATATATTTATATATAGAGAGCCATGTTATACTTTTAAGGAATTCTTATCTGAGAAGTTAGGCAAAGTTATTATTATTCTTTTCTTTTTATAAATCAAGCTCTCTTTTTGTTCCAGTTTTCCCTTTTGTGAAGGACATACATTTTTTTGTTCGGATCGGGAAGCGCTACAACATCACATGACTACTGAAAAGCTGGGGGGGGGGGCGAGAGAGAGAGAGAGAGAGAGAGAGAGAGAGAGAGAGAGAGAGAGAGAGAGAGAGAGAGAGAGAGAGAGAGAGAGAGAGAGAGAGAGAGAGAGAGAGAGAGAGAGAGAGAGAGAGAGAGAGAGAGAGAGAGAAGGGAAGATGAGGGTGTGGTCTGGTGGGGGAGTCAGGAGTGGGAGTAGCGGGGGAGAGAGCGAGAGAGCGAGAGAGCGAGCGAGAGGTGTTGCATACAGAGTCTGGGGCTCATCGGTACACCAGGTGGGATATAGTTCCTGATTTGAAGTTGAGCTGATGGTTGGGCACGAAGCTGTGCTGGGGGTTCTTCCGGGTGCACACGTCCTTGGCGTAGAGGCCCATGCAGGAGTCACATGACACCTTGGAGCAGTTCACGCAGGTGTGCGTCGCGCCCGGCTTGTTGCAGAACCCGCAGCGGGACCCGCCGCCCCCGCCCACGCCGGCTCGCTCGCCGTTCCCGCCCGACGCCGCGGCCGCAGACTTGGCGGGGAACGGCTTGGCGGACACGGCGGGCTTCTCTGCCATCTGGGGGGGTGGGGGTGCGTGTGCGAGTGTGTCAGCGTGAGGGGGTGCGGGTGGAGGTGGGAGTGGGTGTCGGAGTAGACGGACAGCTTCTCCTTGACGGGGACGTAGCCGTCGAGGGGCCGCGCGGACTTGGCGGGGTGGTAGTCCTGCAGGCCGCAGCAGGGGGCGGGGTCGACGTCCAGGCAGGAGGAGCACAGGACGGTGTCGCAGCGCCGGCAGGAGGCGGCGGCGGAGCAGCCCGCGCCGCAGCCCTGACACTTGACACCGCCGTGGGTCTTCGGCAGCCGGCCGTCCCGGGCCTCCCTGGGCTCTCGGGACGGAGGCCGCGAGGGGATCTGCCTGCCCCCCGCGGCGGCCACGCCCCTCTCCGTGTACAGGTCGATCTCGTCCAGGGAGGACAGGTGGTAAGAGGAGTACGACTCCGACGGAGGCGGCGACCGGACGGGGAAGAAGTCGGAGACGGGGCCGTACGAGAGCGGCGCCACGGAGAAGAGAGAGGTGGAGGGCCTCAGGATCTCGTCCTTGGCGTCCTCCTCCGTGTCCACGAACAGAGGCTCCTTCCTCAGACTCAGGGAGGCCTTGAGGACCGGCTTGTTGGCCGCGTGCCAGTGGCCGGCGCCGTCGGTAACGTCCACGGACTTGGAGGGACGGCCGCCCCTCCTCAGGTGGTGGGGGTGACCCCTCTCCGTGTCCGCCGGCCGCACAGACAGCCGCGCCATGTCCGACCCCAGGCCGTCCCGCCTGCGCAGGGCCTCGGCGCAGCCCGCCGCATCGTCCCTGCACCCCCGCCGGAGCTCCAGGGCCTCCATCTCCGAGGCCGAACCGCGGGCCAGGGCCACGACCTCCCCCAGGAGGCGGCACTCCGCCTGGGCCAGGAAGAGCTCGAAGGCCAGCTGCCGCAGGTGGGTGGCGCCCCCCGGGGGGTCCCGCAGGTGGAACCGGGACTCGTGGTCGCGGGAGTAGCCGATGGTGCGCAGGATGGCGCGCAGCTCGCCGTCGGAGATGGCCGACTGCAGCCGGTACACGAACGGACCGGTGAAGGTCTGGAACACAGAGAAACACTCATTCACTTTCTTTGTTTGGACTCCTATGGACCTGATTTAAAGTGGGTGGCTTTATAAGGATACGTGTGGGAGCCATGAGTCATCAAGAGGGTAATTCCACGGTGCTACCTCCACCGGACCACATACTCGTCTGCAGCGGAACCTCAGTTCATTTCCCATTTCCGAGGGGCGTTATTAACGGGGGCACACCAAAATGGACCCAATTGGATAGACCTACAACCAATCGGCCGACAGCTCGATTCGGAGCGACAACCGATCAGAGTAACCAATGTGTGATGTAGCATGTAGGTCAATGAAACATCCTTCTCATCAACAAAACCTTTAAGTGCAGTCGTACGTTAGTTCTTCTTTTAGAGGAAATATACTGTGTGGTTCATTGAATACATAACAGCAGCTTCCTAGCATAGCTGCGTTCATTTGAATGCATCAGAGAACTGAACCGTTAGCAAGTTTCATCAGTAGAAGTCAGTTGTTGGGACTTTTCCTTTTCAGGCTTTTGTCGTTTCAAAAGCCAAATAAACAGACCACCACGATCTCCCCCTGGATAGGACGCTATAATAACATACATGTAAAACTATCTCCCCCTGGATAGGACGCTATAATAACATACATGTAAAACTATCTCCCCCTGGATAGGACGCTATAATAACATACATGTAAAACTATCTCCCCCTGGATAGGACGCTATAATAACATACATGTAAAACTATCTCCCCCTGGATAGGACGCTATAATAACATACATGTAAAACTATCTCCCCCTGGATAGGACGCTATAATAACATACATGTAAAACTATCTCCCCCTGGATAGGACGCTATAATAACATACATGTAAAACTATCTCCCCCTGGATAGGACGCTATAATAACATACATGTAAAACTATCTCCCCCTGGATAGGACGCTATAATAACATACATGTAAAACTATCTCCCCCTGGATAGGACGCTATAATAACATACATGTAAAACTATCTCCCCCTGGATAGGACGCTATAATAACATACATGTAAAACTATCTCCCCCTGGATAGGACGCTATAATAACATACATGTAAAACTATCTCCCCCTGGATAGGACGCTATAATAACATACATGTAAAACTATCTCCCCCTGGATAGGACGCTATAATAACATACATGTAAAACTATCTCCCCCTGGATAGGACGCTATAATAACATACATGTAAAACTATCTCCCCCTGGATAGGACGCTATAATAACATACATGTAAAACTATCACCCCCTGGATAGGACGCTATAATAACATACATGTAAAACTATCACCCCCTGGATAGGACGCTATAATAACATACATGTAAAACTATCTCCCCCTGGATAGGACGCTATAATAACATACATGTAAAACTATCTCCCCCTGGATAGGACGCTATAATAACATACATGTAAAACTATCTCCCCCTGGATAGGACGCTATAATAACATACATGTAAAACTATCTCCCCCTGGATAGGACGCTATAATAACATACATGTAAAACTATCTCCCCCTGGATAGGACGCTATAATAACCAATAACATACAGTACATGCTTCCCTTCCCCCCCACCACCTAAGCCACATCTCACACACTGAATCTGGGAGGGAAAATTGGTTAGAAAATGAACACCAGAACAGGGTGTTTTGTCAAACTCCAAATACGCAGGACAGTGCAAGAATAAAACAAATGGATGAAAGAGCGTATTCCTCACCTTTATAGACCTGAACTCCTTCTTCCAGGGGAAGAGCAGGAGGTTTGTGCAGATGGTCTCCAGGGTGTGGAAGGCCCTCTCCAGGCCCCTGATGCCCCCTCGCTGGCAACGGAGAGAGTTCTCCATCACCTCGTAGAAGCGCACCATGCGGAAGCGCTGCCCCGGGTCGGGCTGGTAGGCCCCCAGCAGGGCCGTGGCGGTGGAGAGCAGGGCCTCGCTGTCCTTGTGTCGGCCTCTCCCGCCCTCCGGCGGCAACACCCCGTCCTCCAGGCGCCGCTCCAGCGCCGCCACGTACCTCCGGAAGAGGTCTTCTTTCAGCTTGGCGTCCATGATGGGCCGCGGGCCGTCGGGTCAGCCGTGGCACGTCCTTCACGAAAGCTCCTTTAGCGCGCCCCGACCGGGGCACCGCGTCCAGGCTTCAGAACCCTCAGGAACCACATGTCGCCACGCGATGGGAGGGGAAGGTGGAGCTCCGTCTCAATGGGTAACATAACATAACATAATAATCTCCCGCACAACCGTTTAATTGAGGTCACCGAGGGGACGCCGTTTTACGGCCATCTCCGGCTCCCGGTCTCCGTTCTTCTTAGTCTTCACCCTCGCGGGCCCACGTGGCGCGAGGGGAGCACATCGCACCGTTACTCCGCTGCTGCAGGGATTCACCGAGCGTCCTTACACCAGCGTGATCAAACGGAGTTCATCCCAGGTTCCTCAGCACGCCGTGAGAGGGAAATCACTGTGTGTGTGTTCTCTAAGCCATGATCACGCCACGCTGTAGGATTAAAGATATACATCATTATCACTCTTCCTCTTAATGATATGATGCAAATTGCTTATTGATTGATTACATCAATCAATAAAATATATGAATTTAACTAATCAACCAATCAATCAAATGCATGGCTTTCATCAGCGGTCATTCCTATCGCTGTACATGACCAACGCAGCACCTCACGGTTACACAGAGAGATAGTGAGAAACCCCCCTTTACCACAACCTGTCGTCAGGAGAGCTCTGAGCCAGTCACACACTCACACACCTGCAGACCCCCGCTCCACACACACACTCACACACCTGCAGACCCCCGCTCCACACACACACACCTGCAGACCCCCGCTCCACACACACACTCACACACCTGCAGACCCCCGCTCCACACACACTCACACACCTGCAGACCTCCGCTCCACACACACACCTACGCTTCACACACACACCTACGCTTCACACACACACCTGCAGACCTCCGCACCACACACACACACACACACACACACACACTCACACACCTGCAGACCTCCGCTCCACACACACACACACTCACACTCCTGCAGATCTCTGCTCCACACACACACACACACACCTGCAGACCTCCGCTTCACACACACACACACACACACACACGCAGACCTACGCTTCACACACACACACACACCTGCAGACCTCCGCACCACACACACACACACACCTACGCTTCACACACACACCTGCAGACCTCCGCACCACACACACACACACACACACACACGTCATGTGTGTTCTGAAGAACAGGTAAGCATGTCGTCTGCATTTGGGTTGTGCACACCTACACACACACACACACACACACACACACACACACACACACACACACACACACACACACACACACACACACACACACACACACACACACACACACACACACACACACACACACACACACACACACACACACACACACACACACACACACACACCCTACCGTCAGCCTGGCTAACTTGGGCTAGCAGCAATCCGATAGCCATTCCTGATAGTCTTTCCCCGACCCAGATGTTAGGACAGATGTGTGTTGGTTTAGGTTATGTCTCAGGGGGGTGAGCATCAACACCCACTACCCTCCCCCCCTCCCTCCTCCCCCTTCCACCGTAAACGCCCATCATCTCCCTGCTGCTGCTCGTTAGCTAGCGGTAGGGGTTTAGCCACCAAACTCGATATACAACATGAACACATCTATGAATATACCGATTATTATTATTATTATTAGTATTATTATTAGTATTATTATTACTAAAGGGACACACACCGTGTACCGGAGGACCCAGAGCCCGTCCCCGGTTCGGGGTTGGAATCGCGAAGACCAAAAACGCAATCACTCCAAACACCGAACCGTACCTTTAGCCGCTCGGTGCTACTAGCTAGCTGCTACTCCTCCGCGAGAGGAAATTCCCACGAGTCACTGCGCATGCGCGCCATTCTGACAGCTCCTCAGCGTCATCGGGTCCACGTGCACAGAACCGAGAAGAGGAGACCTTACGTTACATATTTATTTATATATATATATATAATATATCTATCTATAGATATCTATATAGAAATATATATATCTATAAATATATATATATATAGATAGATAGATATATCTATATCATATATATAGATATATATAGATATATATATATAGATATAGATATATATATAGATATAGATATATATATATTGTATATATATATATTATAGATATATATATATATAGATATTATATAAATATATATATATATATTTATATATAAATACATGAAACCAGCGCAGTTCAAACGTTATGTGTGTGTGTGTGTGTGCGTGTGTGTGTGTGTGTGTGTGTGTGTGTGTGTGTGTGTGTGTGTGTGCACGTGTATGTATTGTGTGTGTGTGTGTGTGTGTGTGTGTGTGTGTGTGTGTGTGTGTGTGTGTGTGTGTGTGTGTGTGTGTGTGTGTGTGTGTGTGTGCGTGTGCGTGCGTGTGTGTACGTGTGAGTGTGATTGAATGTGTGTACGCATAGAACCACGACGAACGACGCAGAATACTTACGGTACGATGATGAACATGATAACTAATATGTAAAATACTACTAATAATAATAACAATAATAATAATAATAATAATAATAATAATAATACGGAGAAGTTGTTGTCGTCGACGCCACGACCAGCGTCAGATCAGCGCAGTGACGTCAAGACGTCAGCCAGTGACGTCACACGGGAGGAGGAAGGAGGAAGACGAGAAGAAGAAGGAAACAACACAGAGAAAAACAGAGAAGATGGCGACGCTGGGTGGCGGCCTGAGCTCCTCCGCTCAGCACCAGAAGAAGAAGAACAAGGGCGACCCGCGGGACGCCGCGGAGTTCCTGTGCCCCGTGTGCCTGGAGGTGTTCGACTGCCCGGTGCGGACGCAGTGCGGCCACACGTGAGTCCTCCACCCCCCGAGCCCCGGCCCGTCGGCCCGTCGGCAGCCAGGAGGATTCGGACCGACGGTCGGTTCGAATCCTCCTGGCTGCCGACGGGCCGTCCTAACTTAAAGTGTCACATCGGGCCATATCTACGGTTATTAAAATGTGTGTTGTTGTAAAATGTTGTCTTGTTGTTTATTATTATTATTGATAATAATAATAATAATAATGTATTATTATCATTATTGTTATCTGTTTTGTTTACATCAAAGCCCTGTGGGGGGGGGGGGGTCTGGGAGTTGTAGTTCTAACTCCTATTCGTTCTTACCCGTGTGGTGGTTCAAATGACTACAAATCCCAGTGCTGCCGTCGTCGTCCCCTCCCCCTACGAGGAGTATTGATGGGTTTCGACCTGTATAATAATAACCTACCCCTACACCCCACGAAGTGAAACCAAGGACTAGTGCCTTGCTCACTGGCTGCCTCGTTGTAACGTCGTTCCCCTCACAAACCGAAACCAAACGAACCAAAACCAAAACCATAATGCCTGGCTCACTGCCTTGGACTGCGTGGTCTCGGGTTAAACTCCCCCCCCCTCCTGGTCCAAACTCAGGTTCTGCCAGAGCTGTCTTCAGGAGTGCCTGCGGCCCCAGAAGCCGGTGTGTGCCGTGTGCAGAGCCTCGCTGGGCAACTGGACCAGGGCCACGGAGCTGGAGGCCCTCATCCACTCCTCTGTGGCCGCCTGTAAGGGATGTGGCCTCCAGGTATTATGGGGCTCTGGGAGCATGTGACTGTTCTCTGACTGTTCTAGGACTGTTCTCTGGCTGTTCTAGGACTGTTCTCTGACTGTTCTGACTGTTCTATGACTATGCATTTATTTAATAAGATTCTTGTGTACAGTAAGTACAATGGAATGCTTACTCCCCATTGGCGTTGGCTCCCGCAGTATGAATTAGGAATATGGACAATAATAAAGAACAATAAAGAGTCTAAGTAGGGATGGTCTGGATGATGTATACATGTAGCAGCTAGGGCTAAAGGCTTTTAAAGGGACCGTAGTGAGTGGCAGCAGCATCATGAGTACAGAGTAGTACAGAGCAGTATAATATAGTACAGTACAGAGCAGTGCAGAGCAGTATAATATAGTACAGTACAGAGCAGTACAGAGCAGTAGAATATAGTACAGTACAGAGCAGTAGAATATAGTACAGTACAGAGCAGTGCAGAGCAGTATAATATAGTACAGAGCAGTGCAGAGCAGTATAATATAGTACAGTACAGAGCAGTATAATATAGTACAGTCCAGAGCAGTATAATATAGTACAGAGCAGTGCAGAGCAGTATAATATAGTACAGTACAGAGCAGTATAATATAGTACAGTACAGAGTAGTACAGAGCAGTATAATATAGTACAGTACAGAGCAGTATAATATAGTACAGTACAGAGTAGTACAGAGCAGTATAATATAGTACAGTACAGAGCAGTTAATATAGTACAGTACAGAGCAGTGCAGAGCAGTATAATATAGTACAGTACAGAGCAGTGCAGAGCAGTATAATATAGTACAGTACAGAGTAGTACAGAGCAGTATAATATAGTACAGTACAGAGCAGTATAATATAGTACAGTACAGAGCAGTATAATATAGTACAGTACAGAGCAGTGCAGAGCAGTATAATATAGTACAGTACAGAGCAGTGCAGAGCAGTATAATATAGTACAGAGCAGTGCAGAGCAGTATAATATAGTACAGTACAGAGCAGTGCAGAGCAGTATAATATAGTACAGAGCAGTGCAGAGCAGTATAATATAGTACAGTACAGAGCAGTATAATATAGTACAGTACAGAGCAGTATAATATAGTACAGAGCAGTGCAGAGCAGTATAATATAGTACAGTACAGAGCAGTATAATATAGTACAGTACAGAGCAGTATAATATAGTACAGTACAGAGTAGTACAGAGCAGTATAATATAGTACAGTACAGAGCAGTTAATATAGTACAGTACAGAGCAGTGCAGAGCAGTATAATATAGTACAGTACAGAGCAGTGCAGAGCAGTATAATATAGTACAGTACAGAGTAGTACAGAGCAGTATAATATAGTACAGTACAGAGCAGTATAATATAGTACAGTACAGAGCAGTATAATATAGTACAGAGCAGTGCAGAGCAGTATAATATAGTACAGTACAGAGCAGTATAATATAGTACAGAGCAGTGCAGAGCAGTATAATATAGTACAGTACAGAGCAGTATAATATAGTACAGTACAGAGCAGTGCAGAGCAGTATAATATAGTACAGTACAGAGTAGTACAGAGCAGTATAATATAGTACAGTACAGAGCAGTATAATATAGTACAGTACAGAGCAGTATAATATAGTACAGAGCAGTGCAGAGCAGTATAATATAGTACAGTACAGAGCAGTATAATATAGTACAGAGCAGTGCAGAGCAGTATAATATAGTACAGTACAGAGCAGTATAATATAGTACAGTACAGAGTAGTACAGAGCAGTATAATATAGTACAGTACAGAGTAGTACAGAGCAGTATAATATAGTACAGTACAGAGCAGTTAATATAGTACAGTACAGAGCAGTGCAGAGCAGTATAATATAGTACAGTACAGAGCAGTGCAGAGCAGTATAATATAGTACAGTACAGAGTAGTACAGAGCAGTATAATATAGTACAGTACAGAGCAGTATAATATAGTACAGTACAGAGTAGTACAGAGCAGTATAATATAGTACAGTACAGAGCAGTATAATATAGTACAGTACAGAGTAGTACAGAGCAGTATAATATAGTACAGTACAGAGCAGTATAATATAGTACAGTACAGAGCAGTATAATATAGTACAGAGCAGTGCAGAGCAGTATAATATAGTACAGAGCAGTGCAGAGCAGTATAATATAGTACAGTACAGAGCAGTATAATATAGTACAGAGCAGTACAGAGCAGTATAATATAGTACAGTACAGAGCAGTATAATATAGTACAGAGCAGTGCAGAGCAGTATAATATAGTACAGTACAGAGCAGTATAATATAGTACAGAGCAGTGCAGAGCAGTATAATATAGTACAGTACAGAGCAGTATAATATAGTACAGAGCAGTGCAGAGCAGTATAATATAGTACAGTACAGAGCAGTATAATATAGTACAGTACAGAGCAGTGCAGAGCAGTATAATATAGTACAGTACAGAGTAGTACAGAGCAGTATAATATAGTACAGTACAGAGCAGTATAATATAGTACAGTACAGAGCAGTATAATATAGTACAGAGCAGTGCAGAGCAGTATAATATAGTACAGTACAGAGCAGTATAATATAGTACAGAGCAGTGCAGAGCAGTATAATATAGTACAGTACAGAGCAGTGCAGAGCAGTATAATATAGTACAGTACAGAGTAGTACAGAGCAGTATAATATAGTACAGTACAGAGCAGTATAATATAGTACAGTACAGAGTAGTACAGAGCAGTATAATATAGTACAGTACAGAGCAGTATAATATAGTACAGTACAGAGCAGTGCAGAGCAGTATAATATAGTACAGAGCAGTGCAGAGCAGTATAATATAGTACAGTACAGAGCAGTATAATATAGTACAGTACAGAGCAGTGCAGAGCAGTATAATATAGTACAGTACAGAGTAGTACAGAGCAGTATAATATAGTACAGTACAGAGCAGTATAATATAGTACAGTACAGAGCAGTATAATATAGTACAGAGCAGTGCAGAGCAGTATAATATAGTACAGTACAGAGCAGTATAATATAGTACAGAGCAGTGCAGAGCAGTATAATATAGTACAGTACAGAGCAGTATAATATAGTACAGTACAGAGTAGTACAGAGCAGTATAATATAGTACAGTACAGAGCAGTATAATATAGTACAGTACAGAGCAGTATAATATAGTACAGTACAGAGCAGTATAATATAGTACAGTACAGAGCAGTATAATATAGTACAGTGCAGAGCAGTATAATATAGTACAGTACAGAGCAGTACAGAGCAGTATAATATAGTACAGTACAGAGCAGTATAATATAGTACAGTACAGAGCAGTGCAGAGCAGTATAATATAGTACAGAGCAGTGCAGAGCAGTATAATATAGTACAGAGCAGTGCAGAGCAGTATAATATAGTACAGTACAGAGCAGTATAATATAGTACAGAGCAGTGCAGAGCAGTATAATATAGTACAGTACAGAGCAGTATAATATAGTACAGTACAGAGCAGTGCAGAGCAGTATAATATAGTACAGTACAGAGTAGTACAGAGCAGTATAATATAGTACAGTACAGAGCAGTATAATATAGTACAGAGCAGTACAGAGCAGTATAATATAGTACAGTACAGAGCAGTATAATATAGTACAGAGCAGTGCAGAGCAGTATAATATAGTACAGTGCAGAGCAGTATAATATAGTACAGTACAGAGCAGTATAATATAGTACAGTACAGAGCAGTACAGAGCAGTATAATATAGTACAGTACAGAGCAGTATAATATAGTACAGTACAGAGCAGTGCAGAGCAGTATAATATAGTACAGTACAGAGCAGTACAGAGCAGTATAATATAGTACAGTACAGAGCAGTATAATATAGTACAGTACAGAGCAGTATAATATAGTACAGTACAGAGCAGTATAATATAGTACAGTACAGAGCAGTATAATATAGTACAGTACAGAGCAGTATAATATAGTACAGTACAGAGCAGTATAATATAGTACAGTACAGAGCAGTATAATATAGTACAGTACAGAGCAGTATAATATAGTACAGTACAGAGCAGTGCAGAGCAGTATAATATAGTACAGTACAGAGCAGTGCAGAGCAGTATAATATAGTACAGTACAGAGCAGTATAATATAGTACAGTACAGAGCAGTATAATATAGTACAGTACAGAGCAGTATAATATAGTACAGTACAGAGCAGTATAATATAGTACAGTACAGAGCAGTATAATATAGTACAGTACAGAGCAGTATAATATAGTACAGTACAGAGCAGTATAATATAGTACAGTACAGAGCAGTATAATATAGTACAGTACAGAGCAGTATAATATAGTACAGTACAGAGCAGTATAATATAGTACAGTACAGAGCAGTATAATATAGTACAGTGCAGAGCAGTATAATATAGTACAGAGCAGTATAATATAGTACAGTGCAGAGCAGTATAATATAGTACAGAGCAGTATAATATAGTACAGTACAGAGCAGTGCAGAGCAGGTCACTACATTTGACATTTGGCAGACGCTTTTATCCAAAGCGACTTACAAGGTGTACATGTGTTGAAGCAGACAATAGCATAACGCTGAGGTACGGGAACATAATAGAGCAAAATAGAGCAGTTCACAAGCATTCATATTAACAAGATGAATAACACTATTTCATACTGCCAGGTCACCTGCTTAAGTAGCTGTGATAAGAGCGTGTTATCAACATTAAGGATATACACTTGCTAACATATACAACATGCTAAGAGCTATTAATGTCAGGACTTAAGCAAGTTAGGGGTTCACAAAGGAGAAGGAGGGTTCATGGAGAGTCCAGGTGGACTCTGAACAGGTGGGTCTTGAGTCTCTTGCGGAAGCTGGCGAGGGACTCTGCCGTCCTGACATGGGACGGGAGTTCATTCCACCTGTGGAGCCAGAGCCCTGAAGAGCTGGGTCTTGGAAAAAGCAATGCTTGGTTGTTTTCAGTGAAGGTCGAACAAGTCTCCTGGCAGAAGTTGAGCGGAGCGCTCTGGCTGGGATGTAGGGCTTGACCAACCCTGCCCTGAAGGTCAGTACCAGAGTCTACCACAGAGCAGTATAGTACAGAGCAGTACAGAGCAGTGCAGTAATGGTAAGAAGTCCAGATTGTTTGAGTCCATATTCAATGCATTGTATATGCAACATTTCTTCTATAATCTATTGAAGAGCATTTCAGTGAATGGATCAAAGTTGATTAGTGTTTAAAGGTCCTTGTTGTTGTGCAGGTGGGTCTGTCTCAGATGAGGAGCCACACAGCTGCCTGTTCTAAGTACCAGGAGTACATCGAGGAGGGCGTGAGGACCACCGCCCAGACCCAGCCCCCCATCGTCAGGTGAGGAGGTCAAAGGGCATTACGAGGAGAACGCCCGCTCATTTCAACACACTCCTCTTTGGTTTAGTTGGAGTCGGGCCGTCTAAGAGTTGTGTTGTTGCTTTGCTCCATGCAGTCCCGTACCCAACCGCTACACGTTCACCTGCCCGTACTGTAACTGCCAGCACCTGGACCAGGACGGCCTGGTGGAACACTGTACCTCACAGCACGCCAGGGACACACGCCTGGTGGTGGGTGGGAAGAGCTTATTAGAACCTAGAACCTGAGCTTAGGTTCTATTGTTATTGTCGGTCTGTCTGTCGGCAAGAAAACTCCAGAAGTTGTGTACTTAATCGGACAAAACTCTGTGGTTTGATTACTTGCGGGCCAAAGAACATTCAATTACATTTGGGATCCGCTGATTCGGCTCGTGTTCTAATGTGGTGGTTCTAGGTGTTGTTTGAACGTGGTTCTATGATAGTGTTCTAATGTGGTGGTTCTAGGTGGTGTTTGAACATGGTTCTATGATATTGTTTTAATATGGTGCTGATGGTTCTAGGTGTTATTTTAATGTGGTGGTTCTAGATGTTGTTTGAACGTGGTTCTATGATATTGTTCTAATGTGATGGTTCTAGGTGTTATTGAACATGGTTTTATGACAGTGTTCTAATGTGGTGGTTCTATGTGTTATTGAACATGGTTCTAATGTGGTGGTTCCAGGTGTTATTGAACATGGTTCTATGATAGTGTTCTAATGTGGTGGTTCCAGGTGTTATTGAACATGGTTCTATGATAGTGTTCTAATGTGGTGGTTCTAGGTGTTATTGAACATGGTTCTATGATAGTGTTCTAATGTGGTGGTTCTAGGTGTTATTGAACATGGTTCTATGGTATGGTTCTAATGTGGTGGTTCTTGGTGTTATTGAACATGGTTCTATGATAATGTTCTAATGTGGTGGTTCTAGGTGTTATTGAACATGGTTCTAATGTGGTGGTTCTTGGTGTTATTGAACATGGTTCTATGATAGTGTTCTAATGTGGTGGTTCTAGGTGTTATTGAACATGGTTCTATAGTATGGTTCTAATGTGGTGGTTCCAGGTGTTATTGAACATGGTTCTATGATAGTGTTCTAATGTGGTGGTTCTAGGTGTTATTGAACATGGTTCTATGGTATGGTTCTAATGTGGTGGTTCTTGGTGTTATTGAACATGGTTCTATGATAGTGTTCTAATGTGGTGGTTCTAGGTGTTATTGAACATGGTTCTATGGTATGGTTCTAATGTGGTGGTTCTTGGTGTTATTGAACATGGTTCTATGATAATGTTCTAATGTGGTGGTTCTAGGTGTTATTGAACATGGTTCTATGGTATGGTTCTAATGTGGTGGTTCCAGGTGTTATTGAACATGGTTCTATGGTATGGTTCTAATGTGGTGGTTCTAGGTGTGCCCCATCTGTGCCTCCATGCCCTGGGGGGACCCTAACTACAGGAGTGCAGACTTCTTCCAGCACCTGAAGATCCGACACACCTTCTCCTACGACACCTTTGTGGTGAGTGAACACCTCCTCAGGTTCTCCATGAGGTCTGATATCGTTAGAACACATTTATTATAGAACCATCTTATTGTGTATTCATGTGAGATGTTCCTGCTTTGATTCTATGAATGTTTTTATATGAAGTTTATGTTTATGTGCACTCACTCACTCACTCACTCACTCACTCACTCACTCACTCACTCACACACTCACACACCCCCCTCTCCTTCCAGGACTACTCGGCAGACGAGCACACGATGATCCAGGAGGCTCTGCAGCGCTCCCTAATGGAGAACTGAGGTCATGGCACTAAGGCAGTAAGGACCACATCCCGTCGGGGGCGGAGCCTGAGGTCTTTGGCGGGCCCGGCCGCAGTACTACGTTGTTCCACTGGTGGGTGATCGGCGTCACCGGGAATGTAAATCCTTCCGGTGACTCTCGACATTTATTGTTAATCCAAAATCAAACGGGGCAAAATACAAAGGTAGAGAAAGCACCATGTGCTTTGTCATTTTAGGAGCCGTGTTGTTACACGTGTGAACATCCTGTCTCCCCTGATAATAATAAAGATTATATCGGTCATATTTAAATTCTTGTTTGCACTTGTGTCAAATAATCACAAACAAAAGCATCCAAAGTCCTTGTGTAGTGTTGAGGTTTATTAGCGTGTTGGGTTCTTAACGGCATGGTAACGGAGTGTGAGCTGCTGCTGCTGCCAGTGGAATGAGAGGAATGAGAGGGCCGTGTGTCTCCATGGGGGTTCATCTGGTCTAGGAGATGTTCACCCTGCATTCCCCTCGGTCTGCTGAGTGTATAGATGCTATCTCAATTAGGGTTCTTCTTAACCTGTTCTTCCTTTCCTGTATGTTTTGTTGCACCTCTCGTATCTTCCAATTGACACTTTTTTGGGCTAAGCTAATGGAATGATGAACATTTGGGCATACTTTATCATGTAATTAAGGCCAGTCGTTTTCGTTCATGTCGGTGAGGCCACTGAAGTGCATCTCGGTGGCCACAGGGAGGCAGTAGAGTTCCACCATTTGCTCGTCGTCTGTGATGAACACAATTACGCTTTTCATTCTCTGAACTGCTTTCTTTCAAACTCTGTTATCATCACAGCTAAATAAGTGGATCCTTTAGCAACGAAGAAGGTGAATTGGACAGTTGTCATAGCGTTTTGATATAACTGAAAACATGTTAGGCAGTCTGTAACCTCTATATTGTATATTTCTTTATTGTAATTAAAAGCATTTTGTTGACCTCATGCACCTTTTACATGTCATTGGGCTGTGGTGTTCCAGGTGTTTCTCATATGACCGCCTACAAGGGAAGGTCGTACAGTGTGGTTTGTGGTAGTTTGTGTTCTCCCGGCTGTGTTTAACGTGTGCAGAACACAGCAATAGGTCTTTTAGTTTAACCAAAAGCAATCCAAGGAGCGAGTGTGATCAGTTCAGCCCTTGTGTGTTCCTCACGTCTAAAGAGGGTTAATTCTGGTGTTCTTTCTGCTTAAGGTTGTCCTTTCTAATGTATTGATCTGTTTACGTCAGCCATCCTATTCTTCATATCTTGTTCAGTGTTTCATAACAAACTCCACACTAGAACAGAAGTAGCCCTGGTTCACCCCCTGGTTGACCAGGTTGGTTCACCCCCTGGTTGACCAGGTTGGTTCACCCCCTGGTTGACCAGGTTGGTTCACCACCCGATGCCTTGTTCTGTACACTCAGTCTCATCTATCTTATGTCTTTCTTGTCATCCTGGCTGTTTCTGAAACCAGATAAATTAAAGCTCTTAAATTATTTAAAACAACCCCGTGTGTGTGTGTGTGTGTGTGTGTGTGTGTGTGTGTGTGTGTGTGTGTGTGTGTGTGTGTGTGTGTGTGTGTGTGTGTGTGTGTGTGTGTGTGTGTGTGTGTGTGTGTGTGTGTGTGTGTGTGTGTGTGTGTGTGTGTGTGTGTGTGTGTGTGTGTGTGTGTGTGTGTGTGTGTGTGTGTGTGTGTGTGTGTGAGATTAAAGTGTAGAAGGAAAGCATGAAGGAGAAGCTCAGCTCCAGACAGGCATGGGAGATAGGAGTGTTAGCATGTGTAGAATACACACATGCAACTATATATTATTAATATACTGTAAATATAGAATAACTTTATGATGAAACACCTTTTTTGTTGTCCCGTTTCATCAATTGTTAATGAGTTAAGTGATCCTGGTGTTCCTCGCCTGGCTCCTTCCTCCCAACCCTCTTGGGTGGGAGGCTTCTGAAGGAGGGAGCTCCCGGCAGACCGAGGAGACGAGGAGAGATAACGAGGTAGTACCTCCTGGGCAGGAAGGAAGTGAAGCTCAAAAACATGGCGGCCAGAAGTCTTTCTTGTCTGGTGGCAGCGTTTAGAAGGAGGGTCCGGGGGAAGAACCTAGTAAATAGAACATAGTCCTAAAGTTCAGTGTGTGTTTTGTCTCTGATGTGATGAGAGGTTCTGAGGCCGAGGTCCAGCCTCAGCCTCTTCCTTCACATTTCATTGGAGGACGCTGAGTTGAAGTGGAATGCAGTGTTCACAGGCTGTTCCTTATTGGCTGGTCCTTACTGTTCCTGAGGACCAACAGGGACCCTGAGGACCAACAGGGACCATGAGGACCAACAGGGACCAACAGGGACCCTGAGGACCAACAGGGACCATGAGGACCAACAGGGACCAACAGGGACCCTGAGGACCAACAGGGACCATGAGGACCAACAGGGACCAACAGGGACCCTGAGGACCAACAGGGACCATGAGGACCAACAGGGACCATGAGGACCAACAGGGACCAACAGGGACCCTGAGGACCAACAGGGACCCTGAGGACCAACAGGGAAGCCAACCGACACACAGAGATAATGAGGAAAGATAATCAACAAGCGCTGCTGAACTAACAGATCTAACAATAGAGAAGACTCCTAACTCCTAGCTTATGGCCATTTAGGTGTTTTAGATCTTGGTTCAACTCAGTTCAACTCTCTGAAGTTGAACTGAGGAGTTTGGGGGTGGGGGCCACAGCAGGTGGGGTGCAACAAGCCGGTCCAGTCAGTGGATCAGAGGTGGTGTGAGGCCACTCTGAACAGGGCCACACACGGCCATCGTTCTCCTGAAGAACCGTCTACAAAAGAATGACGGTTCTCCGAGAGAACACGGGTGGATACAGGGCGGTCCAACGTGTTCTGCGTTATATAAAGGAGAGAGCAACTGGAGG
>CM051013.1:1054313-1056813 GCA_027704905.1 Muraenolepis orangiensis | reverse complement strand
GGAGGAGGAGAGAGGGAGAGAGGAGGGGGAGGAGGAGGGGGGAGGAGGAGAGAGGGAGGAGGAGGAGAGAGGGAGGAGGAGGGAGGAGAGGGGGGAGGAGGGGGAGCTGCGGGTGGTAGGGGAGATAGATTGTGGTTGAGGTAAGGATAGGAAAACAAGGCGCATGTGTTAACCAGAGAGAGAAGGAATGCTGCAGTCACTCTAGATGGTCAGTGTCTCTGGATGGTCAGTGTTAGATGGTCAGTGTGTCTGGATGGTCAGTGTCTCTAGATGGTCAGTGTGTCTGGATGGTCAGTGTCTCTAGATGGTCAGTCTCTCTAGATGGTCAGTGTGTCTGGATGGTCAGTGTCTCTAGATGGTCAGTGTGTCTGGATGGTCAGTGTGTCTGGATGGTCAGTCTCTCTAGATGGTCAGTGTGTCTGGATGGTCAGTGTCTCTAGATGGTCAGTGTCTCTAGATGGTCAGTGTGTCTGGATGGTCAGTCTCTCTAGATGGTCAGTGTGTCTAGATGGTCAGTCTCTCTAGATGGTCAGTGTGTCTGGATGGTCAGTGTCTCTAGATGGTCAGTGTGTCTGGATGGTCAGTGTGTCTGGATGGTCAGTCTCTCTAGATGGTCAGTGTGTCTGGATGGTCAGTGTCTCTAGATGGTCAGTGTCTCTAGATGGTCAGTGTGTCTGGATGGTCAGTCTCTCTAGATGGTCAGTGTGTCTAGATGGTCATGTCGTCTCTCTAGATGGTCAGTGTGTCTGGATGGTCAGTTCAGTCTCTCTAGATGGTCAGTGTGTCTGGATGGTCAGTGTGTCTGGATGGTCAGTCTCTCTAGATGGTCAGTGTGTCGGATGGTCAGTGTCTCTGGATGGTCAGTGTGTCTGGATGGTCAGTGTGTCTGGATGGTCAGTGTCTCTGGATGGTCAGTGTCTCTGGATGGTCAGTGTGTCTGGATGGTCAGTGTGTCTGGATGGTCAGTGTCTCTGGATGGTCAGTGTCTCTGGATGGTCATTGTGTCTGGATGGTCAGTGTGTCTGGATGGTCAGTGTCTCTGGATGGTCAGTCTCTCTAGATGGTCAGTGTGTCTGGATGGTCAGTGTGTCTGGATGGTCAGTGTGTCTGGATGGTCAGTGTGTCTGGATGGTCAGTGTCTCTGGATGGTCAGTGTCTCTGGATGGTCATTGTGTCTGGATGGTCAGTGTGTCTGGATGGTCAGTGTCTCTGGATGGTCAGTCTCTCTAGATGGTCAGTGTGTCTGGATGGTCAGTGTGTCTGTGAACTCCAGACAATGGGTGATAAAGAGCTCATAATAATAGTCAGGTACTCAACTCTACCGTTCCTGTTCTGTCAGAACCGCCACTAGCATAACAAAGCATAACAAATATACGGAACTGAGAAAGGTTGAATCACTACATTCATATGTTAAGACGTACATCCTTCTGTATCAGAACAAATTGTCTTTTAGCCCAATGTATTATCCGCTAAACCATCACACTGGAAAACATTCCAAACATTCTCTACTTGTTAGCCTCATCTCCTGATATTTGTGTTCTGGTATGTCCTGAACATGAGACACACACACACACACACACACACACACACACACACACACCACACACACACACACACACACACACATACACACACACACACACACACACACACACACACACACACACACACACACACACACACACACACACACACACACACACACACACACACATACACACACACACGTAAACACACACACACACACACACGTACACACACACACACACACACACACGTAAACACACACACACACACACACACACACACACACATACACACACATACACACACACACACACACACACACACACACACACACACACACACACACACACACACACACACACACACACGTAAACACACACACACACACACAGTGAATGACTGCTGTTCTGTTTAGCCCCACTGCTGTCTGTCTGTCTGTCCACTGTGAGGAGTACGACGTCTTGGAGCAGACCTGCTCCTAGAGAGAGAGAGAGAGAGAGAGAGAGAGAGAGAGAGAGGAGAGAGAGAGAGAGAGAGAGAGAGGAGAGAGAGAGAGAGAGAGAGAGAGAGAGAGAGAGGTGAGAGAGAGAGAGAGAGAGAGAGAGAGAGAGAGAGAGAGAGAGAGAGAGAGGCCTTCGAGGGGACCTTCTCTCTCCTGTGGACCCCAGGTAATGAGAAGGAGGTGAAGTCACCCACAGACCATAGAAACCAAGACAAGAACAGAATGAACTGAGAATGATCTTCTTTATCTTTATATCCATTCAACATATCGGCCCCATAGCTGCTCCAGTTCAAGAGACCAGTTTAGATTTCAATGGCTGTGTCCGAAATCACTCCCTATGTACTACATAGTGGGCCGTGTTGAAGTGCTGTCCCAATATATAATGAGAGTTATTATCCCCTATATAGAGCACTCATCGTATCCCGGTGTACCACCGACGGTCACTAACCCAGCAGATATCCCATCATGCAC
>CM051013.1:1036813-1039313 GCA_027704905.1 Muraenolepis orangiensis | reverse complement strand
TTCAGATCAGATCATTAATGTGTTGATTCCTTCAGATCAGATCATTAATGTGTTGATTCCTTCTATATATAGTGCACTCATCCTATCCCACAATGCATGGTGAACCCCCAATGCCAATAACCCCATGGCCACTAACCCCATGGCCACTAACCCCATGGCCACTAACCCCCATGGCCACTAACCCCATGGCCACTAACCCCATGGCCACTAACCCCCATGGCCACTAACCCCATGGCCACTAACCCCATGGCCACTAACCCCATGGCCACTAACCCCCATGGCCACTAACCCCATGGCCACTAACCCCCATGGCCACTAACCCCATGGCCACTAACCCCATGGCCACTAACCCATGGCCACTAACCCCATGGCCACTAACCCCATGGCCACTAACCCCCATGGCCACTAACCCCATGGCCACTAACCCCATGGCCACTAACCCCCATGGCCACTAACCCCCATGGCCACTAACCCCATGGCCACTAACCCCCATGGCCACTAACCCCATGGCCACTAACCCCATGGCCACTAACCCCATGGCCACTAACCCCATGGCCACTAACCCCCATGGCCACTAACCCCATGGCCACTAACCCCATGGCCACAAACCCCATGGCCACTAACCCCATGGCCACAAACCCCATGGCCACTAACCCCATGGCCACTAACCCATGGCCACTAACCCCATGGCCACTAACCCCCATGGCCACTAACCCCATGGCCACTGACCCCATGGCCACTAACCCCATGGCCACAAACCCCATGGCCACTAACACACACACACACCAAGATGTCAAAGCAAATCGAGCCCATTCAATTATGAGTCAGGAGGGAAAAGGGAGTGGGGAGGAGGGAGTAGGGAGTAGGGAGTAGGGAGGAGGGAGGAGGGAGTAGGGAGGAGGGAGTAGGGAGGAGGGAGGAGGAGAGGGAGGAGGGAGTAGGGAGGAGGGAGGAGGGAGGAGGGAGTAGGTAGGAGGGAGGAGGGAGGAGGGAGGAGGGAGTAGGGAGGAGGGAGGAGGAGTAGGGAGCAGGGAGCAGGGAGTAGGGAGTAGGGAGGAGGGAGAGTAGGGAGGAGGGAGGAGGGAGGTAGGGAGGAGGGAGGTAGGGAGGAGGGAGTAGGGAGTAGGTAGGAGGGAGTAGGGAGGAGGGAGGAGGGAGGAGGGAGGAGAGGAGGAGGGAGGAGGGAGGAGGAGGAGGGAGCAGGGAGTAGGGAGTAGGGAGTAGGGAGGAGGAGTAGGGAGGAGGGAGGAGGGAGGTAGGAGGAGGGAGGAGGAGGAGAGGAGGGAGGAGGGAGGAGGGAGTAGGGAGTAGGTAGGAGGGAGTAGGGAGGAGGGAGCAGGGAGCAGGGAGGAGGGAGGAGGGAGGAGGGAGTAGGGAGTAGGTAGGAGGGAGTAGGGAGGAGGGAGGAGGGAGGAGGAGTAGGGAGTAGGGAGGAGGGAGGAGGGAGTAGGTAGGAGGGAGGAGGGAGTAGGGAGGAGGGAGTAGGGAGCAGGGAGCAGGGAGGAGGGAGGAGGGAGTAGGGAGGAGGGAGTAGGGAGGAGGGAGGAGGGAGTAGGGAGGAGGTAGGAGGGAGTAGGGAGGAGGTAGGAGGGAGTAGGGAGGAGAGGGAGTAGGGAGTAGGTAGGAGGGAGTAGGGAGGAGGGAGGAGGGAGTAGGGAGGAGGGAGAAGGGAGGAGGGAGTAGGGAGTAGGGAGTAGGGAGGAGGGAGGAGGAGGAGTAGGGAGCGGGGAGTGGGGAGTAGGGAGTAGGGAGGAGGGAGGAGGGAGTAGGGAGTAGGTAGGAGGGAGTAGGGAGGAGGGAGGAGGGAGGAGGGAGTAGGGAGGAGGGAGGAGGAGTAGGGAGCAGGGAGTAGGGAGTAGGGAGTAGGGAGTAGGGAGGAGGGAGGAGGGAGTAGGGAGGAGGGAAGATTTGAGAGGAACCTTCATCTCTGATTCTGTTGCTGTTCAATGTGGTTTCAGATCCTCCTGAACTAGTTTCAGGAGGATTTCAAATGTGAACTCCGTGAATGAACATGACCACAGACTGAGGCCTCGAACTAACACGAGCATCATACTCTCATCCTCTCATCCTCTCATCTCTCTCATCCTCTCATCCTCTCATCCTCTCATCCTCTCATCCTCTCATCCTCTCATACTCTTATACTCCAAACCTCTGATCTGTTGAAACATTTAAAGTGAATATTAAACAAAAGAGGAGGTTCTCCTGCCTCCTCTGACTGAGGAGGGAGGAGGGAGGGAGGAGGGAGTAGGGAGGAGGAGAGGAGGGAGGAGGGAGGAGGGAGGTAGGGAGGAGGGAGGTAGGGAGGAGGAGAGGAGGAGGGAGGAGGGAGAGGAGGAGGAGGGGAGGAGGAGGAGGAGAGGGAGGAGGGAGGAGGAGAGGAGGGGAGAGGAGGAGGGAGGAGGAGAGGAGGAGGGAGGAGGGGAGAGGAGGAGGGAGGAGGAGGGAGGAGGAGGAGGGAGGAGGAGAGGAGGAGGAGGGAGGAGGAGGAGGGAGTAGGGAG
>CM051013.1:1024313-1026813 GCA_027704905.1 Muraenolepis orangiensis | reverse complement strand
GTGGAGGACCAGGTGGAGGACCAGGTGGAGGAGACCAGGTGGAGGAGACCAGGTGGAGGACCAGGTGGAGGACACCAGGTGGAGGAGACTAGGTGGAGTACCAGGTGGAGGACCAGGTAGAGGAGACCAGGTGGAGGACCAGGTGGAGGACCAGGTGGAGGAGACCAGGTGGAGGAGACCAGGTGGAGGACCAGGTGGAGGAGACCAGGTGGAGGACCAGGTGGAGGACCAGGTGGAGGACCAGGTGGAGGAGACCAGGTGGAGGAGACCAGGTGGAGGACCAGGTGGAGGAGACCAGGTGGAGGAGACCAGGTGGAGGACCAGGTGGAGGAGACCAGGTGGAGGACCAGGTAGAGGAGACCAGGTGGAGGACCAGGTGGAGGACCAGGTGGAGGACCAGGTGGAGGAGACCAGGTGGAGGACCAGGTGGAGGACCAGGTGGAGGAGACCAGGTGGAGGAGACCAGGTGGAGGACCAGGTGGAGGAGACCAGGTGGAGGACACCAGGTGGAGGACCAGGTGGAGGACCAGGTGGAGGAGACCAGGTGGAGGACCAGGTGGAGGACCAGGTGGAGGAGACCAGGTGGAGGAGACCAGGTGGAGGACCAGGTGGAGGACCACCCAGAGAAGAACAAGCAGCAGAAGAGGAACATGGAGTCAGAAGAAGCCACTGAATTAGTTGACACTGTGGCAGCTTTACGCTCCCAGAGGGGACAGCCAGGAGCAATGCCTCCCCCCTGTGCTCACCTCCATCCCATACTGGGAGAGGGGGGAGGGTGGGGAGGTGGGGGAGGGTGGGGGAGGGTGGGGGAGGTCCCGGCACAGCCAGACAGATTGCCACCCATTATTGCCTCACGGTGGCTCTGTGACCCATGCAATTACAGTGTGACTAGGGGGGGGGGGGGAGAGAGAGAGAGAGAGAGAGAGAGAGAGAGAGAGAGAGAGAGAGAGAGAGAGAGAGAGAGAGAGAGAGAGAGAGAGAGAGAGAGAGAGAGAGAGAGAGGAGCGAGTCACAGTTTTATCTCCGGCAAATACGGCACCTAAATGAATAGTGTGGCCTGATGGCCTCTTAAGATAAGATAAGGAACATTAGAATAAGAAAGGCCCAACAAAAAGACAGAACTGACTTTCCAGGGGACGCTATTCAAACTATCTCCCTCTCTCTCTCCATCTCCCTCTCTCTTCATCTCTCTCTCTCTCTCCTCTCTCTCTCTCTCTCTCTCTCTCTCTCTCCTCTCTCTCTCTCTCTCTCTCTCTCTCTCTCTCTCTCTCTCTCTCTCTCTCTCTCTCTCTCTCCATCTCCCTCTCTCTTCATCTCTCTCTCTCTCTCTCTCTCTCTCTCTCTCTCTCTCTCTCTCTCTCTCTCTCTCTCTCTCTCTCTCTCTCTCATCCACATTCATATGGATTCGAAAGAAAGGTATTTAGACCTCGCTATTAACGGGAGGAAATACATTTTTCCTCCCAGTTCTAAGTAGCAGACAGACGGGCCTGAGAGAGGATGGAGAGAACGGGGAGGTGCAGAAGATGTCTCGGAGCCAGACACAGGAAGAAGAATAAAGAGAGAGAGAGAGAGAGAGAGGAGAGAGAGAGAGAGAGGTTGCTGAAAGGTCTCCTAATTCATCACTTTGTCAACAGCTGGGTGCTGTAGGTGAGGGTGTAGATGTTGATCTGGTAGTTACAGTGAAGCTCCGGTGTCTGAGAGTCAATAGAAGTGATCTCAGGGGCTTCCGGGAGAACAACAACTCCTCTATTGACCCTAGGGGCTTCCGTACAATAAAAGGTGAAACCTAAGCCGTCTGGACGTGGTTCTACAGCAATAAGAGCTTCCCCACAACGCTCACGACACCTTTACCTCTTCACGCCGGAGCGCCCGGCGGAGATAAGCGGGTTTAGAGCCGGTCAGCAGAGTCTGACGGGATCATTCGATTGGTTGGTGATTGATGACCAGCCCTCCTATCGCCAGGTGCGCTACTAAGGATCCTAATGACTGAATACGCTGGAAATCAGCTTGCTTCTCTGAAGGCATTAATATCCTTCACAGACCACAGGTAGAGCCATCTTTCCTCTCAGTGCTGTCCTGGCAACTTCACCGCAGGAGGAAGCTGTTCTGTCTCCGGTCCCTCCTTCTCCCCCCCCTCCCTCCCCCCCCTCCCTCCCCCCCCTCCCTCCTTCTCCCCCCCCCCCTCCCTCCTTCTCCCCCCCCCTCCCTCCTCCCCCCCCTCCCTCCCCCCCCTCCCCCCCCCCCCACACACACGTGCGCAGTGCGTGTGTGTTTGCTTGCGTGTGCGTGTGTGCGTTCCCGACCGGTGAGCCTGTCAACGCTGTCTCCGTCCCGGGCGTCCCGCTAAGGGACGTCCCGCTAAGGGACGGCGCGTTGGCCTCCCGCTAAGGGACGCCCCGCTAAGGGACGGCGTGTTGGCCTCCCGCTAAGGGACGGCGCGTTGGCCTCCCGCTAAGGGACGCCCGGGACGGAGACGGCGTGTTGGCCTCCCGCTGAGGGA
>CM051013.1:1009313-1014313 GCA_027704905.1 Muraenolepis orangiensis | reverse complement strand
GTGCTACATCTACACGTCCCTAGGACGACCTGTCTGTCTCTCACGGTGCTACATCTACACGTCCCTGTTAGGACCACCTGTCTGTCTCTCACGGTGCTACACGTCTCTGTTAGGACCACCTGTCTGTCTCTCAGTTACATACCTCACGATGACATGAGAGAGAAATAAAGATACAAATAAATGTAGCATATCTGTTCTGTAGGGTAAAAATCATATGGGAAAAGGTGGGCCTATATTAATATAATATATTATATATATATATATATATATATTAACATAATATATTAATATATCCTATTCTCTCTCTTTTCTATTATATTCTTTATTTTATGTTGGGGATTTGGAGCAAAAAACATGTCAACTGAAAGACCAAACAGGGAACTGGAAATAAAATAACTGCCATATAAAATTTCAATTTCCAAAAGAGAATTACATTTAGGCTCTGGGAACATTTCCACAACACAATAAAAATGGAAAAATAAGGAATTTTTTTTGGAGTGATGAAAAACTAAAAAAATAAATACTATATATATATATATATATATATATGGGGCATTGCCTTGGCAAATGAATTAAAGTCCGCCAAAAAATGTGTTGTAGCAAAGAAAGTTGAACCGTCTCCGTTCGACCACACAGGAACCACAGCTTAGTGTGGTCCAGGGGGGTCCAGGGGGGGTTCTGGGGGGTCCAGGGGGGTTCTAGGGGGGTTCAGGGGGTCCAGGGGAGTCCAGGGGGGTTCTAGGGGGGTTCTGGGGGGTCCAGGGAGGTCCAGGGGGTCCAGGGGGGTTCTAGGGGGGTTCTGGGGGTCCATGGGGTCCAGAGGGTCCACGGGGGTTCTGGGGGGTTCTAGGAGGGTTCTGGGGGGTCCAGGGGGTCCAGGGGGTCCACGGGGGTTCCGGGGGGTTCTAGGGGGGTTCTGGGGGGTCCAGGGGGTCCAGGGGGGTTCTAGGGGGGTTCTGGGGGGGTTCTAGGGGTCCAGGGGGTCCAGGGGTTCTGGGGGGTTCTAGGGGTCCAGGGGGGTTCTGGGGGGTCCAGGGGGTCCAGGGAGATTCTGGGGGGTTCTGGGGGGTCCTGGTACCCCAAGAAGATGAAGATCTCCTTTTCAATGCTCCTCTTCCTCTGATGGTTCAACTCTGAGACTATAGAGGGGACTAAACAACCAGCCAGATCACAGGGTTCTAATGCTGCTGGTTAAACGGAACATAGACATGTTCCACAGGAAGCCCAGGAAATAGAGCCGTCTCAGAATCCCCCCAAACAGGAAATAGAGCCGTCTCAGAATCCCCCCAAACAGGAAATAGAGCCGTCACAGAATCCCCCCAAACAGGAAATAGAGGCGTGTTGCCAGGTTACAACCTAACAAACAGGTAGCGTCCTAGAGGTCAAAGGTGACTTGACTGAGGAGAGGTAGAAAGACAGAGAGGCTCATGGGAACCAGGAGTCTTCAGGGTTAAGAAACACTCCTTCAGTCATTCACCTATCAAACAACAATAATTGACCAACTCTGAATAAATAAGAAGAATTAGCTAAACCTTTTGGAAAACTTTAAGCCGATATTAACCGGATCATAAGATGGCCCTTAAGAGACGGAGAGGACTCACCAGGGTTAATGATCAGGACTAATGGAGGACTAGACATCGAACAGGACCAACGACATCCACGGACTACTGCACAGAGAGAGAGAGACAGACAGACAGACAGACAGACAGACAGACAGACAGACAGACAGACAGACAGAGAGACAGAGAGACAGACAGAGAGACAGACAGACAGACAGACAGACAGACAGACAGACAGAGAGACAGACAGACAGACAGACAGACAGACAGACAGACAGACAGAGAGACAGACAGACAGACAGACAGAGAGACAGACAGACAGACAGACAGACAGACAGACAGACAGACAGACAGACAGACAGACAGACAGAGAGAATGGGACACAGAACCTCAACAGTTGGCTACACTAAACCTGCAGCGCCCCCTTGTGGTCACATCTCAAAAGTCCCACCAGGCTTCATTAATAATGTGTCAAAAGAGGAGATTAACATTATGATGACTTAATACTTCAGAGTCAAACTGCTAACCAATAAATAAAATAATAAAATCAAAAATATAAAAAATAAATAATAATAATAATAATAATAATAATTATTCTTATTATTCTTATTATTCTCTTCTTCTTCTTATTATTATTATTATTATTATTATTAATAACAATGAACTTTAAATTACAGAGACAGAGAGAGAGAGAGAGAGAGAGAGAGAGAGAGACAGAGAGAGAGAGAGAGAGACAGAGAGAGATAGAGAGAGAGAGAGAGAGAGAGAGAGAGAGAGAGAGTGAGTCCACTTGCATCAGTCCATAATTCTTATTTGAACACTTTCCAGCCCCCAGCAGTACCACTTATCCCCGGGGGAACCATCTCGAACCCAAACCTCCAGGTTCACCTGCAGGGGGTCAAAGGTCACAGTGTGAACAGAACCCTCCCTTGCCTCTTACAACGCCCCCCCCCCCCCTGTCCGTCCGTCTGTCCGTCCATCTTCATGGAGACTCTCCTAAATGGTTGTGATTAAAAAACCGGGATATGAAAGACCGGGCGTTTTTCTGCAATCTTGCAGATCCTAATTTGGTACTGAGGGAATTAGCACACCTGCCAGCTCACTGCTGACGGGCCGCTTCTACTGTTGTTGTTTGGGCCGTCGGTTGAAGGAGAGGGGGAGACAGGGAGGAGAGGGAGAGGGAGAGGGGGAGATCGCGAGAGAGAGAGGGGGAGAGAGGGAAAGAGAGGGGGAGATCGAGAGAGAGAGAGAGAGAGAGAGAGAGAGAGAGAGAGAGAGAGAGAGGAGAGAGAGAGAGAGAGAGAGAGAGAGAGAGGGAAGGAGAGGGGAGAGAGAGAGAGAGAGAGCGAGAGAGAGAGAGAGAGAGAGAGAGAGAGAGAGAGGGGAGAGAGAGAGAGAGGGGGAAGGAGGGGAGAGAGAGAGAGAGAGAGAGAGAGAGAGAGAGAGAGAGAGAGAGAGAGCGAGAGAGAGAGAGAGAGAGAGAGAGAGAGAGAGAGAGAGAGAGAGAGAGAGAGAGAGAGAGAGAGAGAGAGAGGGGGAAATGAGAGACCATGCTGCCGGGTGAGACGTGCGAACATGTGTACACACACACACACACACACACACACACACACACACACACGTAAACAGGCGCGTGGGCACACACACAAAACAGACACACATATCAGACAAACATCACACACACACACACCAACCAACGCACACGAACAGCAGACAAACACCACACACACAGACGCATGCAAACAGATGCACACACACACACACACATCAGACAAACACCACACACACATACACACAAACAGACAGACACACACACACCAGACACACACATCAGACAAACACCACACACACATACACACAAACAGACAGACACACACACCTATAGCCACATATTCTCCCAGTGATCCCTAGCTGCTGCCAATAATGGCCAGCCCTTACATGTGGAAATGTTGACTGTGTGATGATTGATGGTAGTTATTTGTGGCTTTCTAACCCTCCTCTCCTCCCCCATCTCCCCCTCCCTCCTCCTCCTCCTCTCTCCCCCTCCCTCCCTCCCTCCCTCCCTCCCTCCCTCCCTCCCTCCCTCCCTCTCTGCTCCCTCCCGGTGATGAAGGAACATGATTAATAACGTGTGATGTTCCACCTCCTGTCTGTCAGGAGAACGTCACGTTCCTCCAAACTCCGGAGAAGAAGAACTCAGAAGCAGACGTCAGACGCCGTTTCCAGAGGACTCAAACTAAGAAGACAAAGGCGGCCTGAAGGTGGAGAAGTGAAGAGTTCCATGTGGTGGAGCTGGTTCTACCAGACCAGCGGGGGCGGAGAGAGGCTTCTTTACGCTCTGCTGTATGTTTAGGAGCCGCTATAAAGGAACACACGTAAATAAATAAGTGAATAAAGAGACAAATGAAGAAGTAGCGCGTGGTTCTGGGTGTCCGCTATTACTGCCCCACTGCCAGCAGCCCATCTATCACTCCTAATGCTGTGTGTGTGTGTGTGTGTGTGTGTGTGTGTGTGTGTGTGTGTGTGTGTGTGTGTGTGTGTGTGTGTGTGTGTGTGTGTGTGTGTGTGTGAGAGTATACATGTGTCTGTGTATGTATGTGTGTTTCTGTGTTTGTTTGTGTGTGTATATGAGTGTGTGTGTATGCATGTTTTGGTGTGTGTGAGTGTGCGTGTGTGTGTTAATGTTTCTGTTTGCATGTGAGTATGCATGTTTCTGTGTGGGTATGTATCTGTGTGTGTTCATATTTGTGTGCATGTGTGTGTGTGTGTGAGTGTGCGTTTGTGTGTGGTAATATTTCTGTATGTATGTATGCGTGTTTGTATGTGTGCCAGTTTCTGTGTGTGCATGTGCATGTGTGTGTGTGTGTGTGTGTGTGTGTGTGTGTGTGTGTGTGTGTGTGTGTGTGTGTGTGTGTATGCATGTTTCTGTGTGTGTGTGTGTGTGTGTGTGTGTGTGTGCATCACATCAGTGTATGTGTGTGTGTGTGTGTGTGTGTGTGTGTGTGTGTGTGTGTGTGTGTGTGTACGGGCATCTGAAGAAGAAAGGAAGAGAAAGGCAAAGAGAAGAAGGAGGAGGAAGAGGAGGAGGAAGAGGAGGAGGAAGAGGAGGCCACAGAGCCCGCTCCTCATCCATCATCGTGCAGGACCCTCACTTCAGCAGGCGGAGGGCGGCAGCAGAAGGGAGATGTTTTCTCAGAAGTCTCCTTCCCTTCCTTCCTCTATCGTCCCCTCTAGGAACCCACGGGCCCAGGGCTCCAGCAGGACTTCCTCCCCTTCTGGAACTTAGCCTCTGTTGCCCCGGCCTCGACGGCCTCTCTGCCTTCACCTCATAGCTGGGGCAATAAGAGAGGCTTCCCAGCCCGGCTGCAGACAGAGGGAGGAGAGGGGAGGGAAGGGGGAGGGGAGGGAAGGGGAGGGAGGGGGAGTGGGGGTTGCAGACAA